>JAJKFI010000125.1:1871622-1882716 GCA_029204185.1 Lerista edwardsae | reverse complement strand
TTCTTTCTTTCTTTCTTTCTTTCTTTCTTTCTTTCTTTCTTTCTTTCAAATGAATATAATGTTATGCATAATTCATATATTTCTCCAATTTATAAAATGCTCTAAAGTCAGATTCAATTCATAGCCCGCAGCCTATCAATGTGACCTGTCCTGACTTGAGGCCATTTTTTTTGGACAAAGAGAAATCATTAGCAAATTTGATGCTGGAATTCAGTCTCAACAAATCCTGGAAACGACTAGCAAACTACAGAAAGTAATTGTCCCTCTTTGTGCATTTGTTTACTATTGATCAATGCCTATTCATCATTAATGCCTACTAGTCCAGGGTGGTCACATCTACATTTATTGGATTTTTCATTCATTTTATTGAGTTCTGTATTGACTTCTGGCTCCCTCTTGCATTGCTTGACCTTTTGGCCTCACTTCGTTTAAATCAAAACAAAAACAAACTCGCCTTATGCCTGCATCCTGTCCCCTACATATACAAACCCATTTATAAGATCTCCTTATGCACCTGATGAAGTAGACTCTGGCCCATAAAAGCTTTAGCTACAACAACAGCCCAATCCTATCTTCAGGCTGTGGCAGCATATGTCCACATATGGCATATGGCCCTGCCAGTGCAAATGTCCACCCACTGATGGGTGCTCCACTATTGCATGCACCAATGGCCAAAAAGGGGAGAAAATTGAGGCATAACATAGGAGGGACATAGAAGAGATATCAGAGGGATGAGGAGGACTCGTGCCAGATCCTAACTCCCTTTCAGACATGCCTCCAGCATTGGAAAAATGCAACATCAACAAAAATGCTGGCAAAGGAAGGAGCAAATCTATAGGAAACAATGGGGAAAGGGAAAACACCAGATAATAAAACTTTCATCTATCACCCACACTGCTCACTTTCCTATGATTGGGCACAGGATACAGACTACATTTGGCAGGCAATCACAGCACACCAACCCCAATATATAAATAAAACCCCTGCCAGGAAAGCCATGGCTCAGGTGCAATGCTTTTGGTCTCTCCAAGGGGAAGTTTGATTTTGGGAAGTATGGCAAGTGAATAAAATCCCTTTATTCCAAATTGCACTCTAGTCTGCTCCTAACCTGCACTGGATACAATGCAGGCCAGGTGGCCTGCCTGTTCCAGCACAGGTTAGGATTGCGCCCCGAGATAAACAACATTTGTATTTTAGTGTCTCAATAGCTAGATAAGTCTGTGCATTCAGTTGCACTGTAGCTATGCTTGTTACATTATATTACTACCTAAGTTCTTGTCATTTGATTGGAAAACTAAGACTTTTTGTTAAGCAAGCCAACACAGTCACTCTTTCATGCAATAGGGCTTGACAGCTACCTTCAGTAAGCAAATTTAGGAAGCAAATGCATCAGCTTGGATTTTATCCCATGATATATAATTTTGCAAATGCTTTCAGGATGCAACTAAATATAAAAACATTGTTGAGTTGCACTATTGCCTGGATTGCCAAGATGCAGCTAAATATAAAACATTCCTTGGCTGTGTACGCAATGGCACAAAGCCTTGGTTTGCTGCACGTTGGATATGCAATGCATTACAGCATGCTTACTGTAAGTAGTGTTGTCAATTTTCTCTCTTTTCCAACACATCTGCAGCCTATCCTATAACCATTTTGGTTTCTGGCAGACATTTCCTCAGAAGTTAGGCTGGACTTTGCCCCAGAGGGGATGAAATAAGGCTAAACACTTGGGATTTATCACACTAATCAAGGGCCACACTAAGGGGACAGAAGGCTGTAGCTGCTAAGGGGCATCTGTCTCCTTTCTTCTGTTTCCCAAACTGTGGGTTGCCACCTGATTGTTGGTGGGTTGCAAAGCTGGCGTGCAGATAGCTGATATATTGAGCCCAATGAAAAGCAAAACTGAGCCACACGTGTAGCTCATGAGTAAGCCAACGTGCCTTGGCTCTTATCAAAGGGGAACACAATGCCTCCAGAAAGCGCCTCTCACCGTAGTAAAAATGGGGGAAACAGAGGCTTAAGCAGCTGGTAAGGTGAAACATTTGTTTTTAATCTTGTCAAGTTAGGTGGGCCACAGTAGACTATCATTTTAAAAAGTGGGTCCTGGTCAGTAGTGTCATTCACAAATGAGCCACCGGCACGCGAGGCGGGACTTACCGCCTGATTGGCTGGCCGTTCGTGACGCGTCGCTGCCTGCCTGACCACTGCGCGGGCACCCCTGGCTTCGGAGGGGGTGCCCGCTTGCTTGGGGGGTGCGCTGGGTGCCTAGGCGAGCCGCGGAGGGGCGCACCACCCGGAGGGAGCCCCCGCGGCGGGCGGGCAAGCAGCAACTGCCTGTCAATCAAGCGGTAAGTCCCGCCTCGCGTTCTGGTGGCTCGTTTATGAATGACACTACTGGTCCTGGTGCTAAAACAGTGTGGAACCACTGCTCTAAAGTCTTGCAAATTCCATCTTGATAGAATTTCACTGCAAGCACAAGTCCTGCTGCATAATAAATTACGTCCCAGCTGCCCAGTGTCCAGGCCACCTGGAAATCTTTTCTATACCCTCCCCCATGAATGACCTGAGCATGGCTGGGTGCAGCACACAACCTACCACACCTTTTGTCTTTCAATAACTTCTCTGAATCAAGCCTTTGTATCTTCAGTGGAAGGACACACTTTTAATTCAATTAAGTCCAGGAAACTCCTAGTATAGCTATACGCCCAGGAGAAGCTTTGGCTACTATTGTCCACTTAGGGATGCCTTATTTCCCTTTGTGCAAAGCCCTAGAACAACCCCCACTCTGTAAACAGGATTTTAAAGCATAGGCTCACCTGATAATCCCAGAGAGAGAGAGAGAGAGAGAGAGAGAGAGAGAGAGAGAAGACATTCATATAGTAGAAGGTACATTAAACACTCAGGCAGCAATTTGATAGTTCTTCTTACAAGGCACTTTCTGTAAAAAGAAGATTGGTTTCTGGTCTGAGATAGACCTGAAAAGTGTGGTAATTATTCAGAACAGAGAAGAAGTTGAGAGAAAAAAGTGAGAAAGAGAATGGACAGAAAGGAGATGTGCACATGACTAGAATTGCAGAATGAGAAAGTCTGTATTTTATGTACAGCATGTCTTGAAATAACCCAAAATGTAAGTTGTAAACCTCTAGCTAGTAGAGCTATTTTTTAAGAGAAATTAAGCTGCTGCTGTCAGAAAGATGTACTGTATACTAAGCAGACTTGCACAAAACATTCAAACTAAAGAACAGGATTTTCTGGACATAACATTTTTGTTTCTTTAAATATGGGATTCCAAGCCTCTCAGAATATGGCGAAAATATTTCCCACTGTTTTCCAGACATAGGATTTCAATTGTGACTTGCAGATGCCCCTCCTGACACAACCACATAGTAAAGATCACTGTTCACAATGAGAACGTTCACTCTGAGGTTCTATGTATTTATTTTCCATTGAAAGGACCATTGATGCAACTTACAATGTTTACAGTACAATTCTAGACAATTATGTTCAATGGGGATTACACCTTGGTAAGTATGTATAGGACTGCAGCCTTACAACCCAATCCTATCCATATTCAGTGCGGGTGGAAAGTGTATTCCACCAGCATGCACGGACAAAAAAAAATGCCTTAAAGCATTTTGTGACAGCATTAGTAGCCAGCAGGAAGTGGTTGTGAGGCCTGCTGGACCAGATAAATCTGGCATGGGGCAAGGGAGGGTAGGAAGGGGTTGGAATCCAGAGGAGATGGAGTAGGGGTGGGCAGACAGGTCTGGAGGGGAGCAGAATTGGCAGACCAGCATGTACTTTATCCAGATCCACTTTCTGGGCTTGATCCACTTGCACCAATCAACTTGGACCTGTGCCAGCAATAATACTGGCACAAGTCAGAGCTGACCCATTGCAGTTACAGAGGCTCACCCCAGAGCAAGTGTCGCCCCAAGGAGACACTTGCAGCCAACATTCCCCCATAGGATTCAGCAGAACCCCCTCTGGCACCACTGCCATCACCATGCTGAGATTAAGTTAGGATGGGGCTGCTAATCAAACAGCATTTAAAAAACAGCTTCAAAGCAACCACAATCAAAATAATTACAACAGTGAGCAAAAAAAAAAAGCACAAAACGAGCAAACAAAGGAACAAGAGAGCTAAAAAGAACACCAAATGAATCCTAACAAAATGCTTTTCACTGCTTGCTCAAAGGCCCTTATTTGATCAAAAGGACAGTCCTTCCCTGGAGATCACTTTACTTGCTTCATTTTCATTTGTAATCTAATTAGACTCGGGAATGCATCAAACCCACCCACTGCTCTGTTAATACACACATTAGATAGGATAACTTCAGTTTTTGACTTGGAAAAAAATGTGGCTGACATCAAGATGCCTCCCGCTCCAATCCCCCCCAGATCTGTAACTATCTTATGGGTGCACCTCTTGCACAACCCAAACTGATCCACTTTCCCCCCCACAAAAGAAAGCAGAAAGTGGATCACCTGCCCCCTTACCTGGCTCCAGGTGCAGTTTCTTCCAACACCTAGCCCATCCCTGTCCCCACTCCCAGCACTGTTCATTGTAACTACATCTTATTTAGAGGGCAGAAACAGTTACCATGAAGCCTGGCTATAGTGAAAGCTACTTTAGCACAATTGCTAAGAATCTGAGCAGGACTGGGACACAATCTCCTGGTTCCTGAAAGGGTACACCAGATACCTCCCCTGTTACTTGGTGGTGCTTTGGTTCAGTGCTGTTCAACCTCTTTAATTCCTATTAGTTGTTGCAACCCCACAACTGAGGCTTCCAGACCCCAAGGTTGAAGAACACTATCTTACACCAAGCAAGGCATAACCAAATTAGAAAGATATACAGGGCTATACAGACAGTGTGTAAGAGCCATAGAGATAATGGGAAAAGAAAATCACTACTCTTGCACAAGAGGCAATTCATTAGAAAAAATAATTAATTAGATGGAGGTTAATTCATCTAGGGCAGTGATGGCGAACACACACAAAGTACCAAACATCCTTGGTAGATATTTAAAAGGCTACTTTCACTGTGCCAAATAAGCTGTTATTTTTGTTATACTGCAGTACAACTGTGAGCTAATTCTGAAGTATTGTTTCAGCCAAATGACATTTACCCCGAATATATTAAAGCAAGCCCATTAGTTATTCTACTTCATTTTCTATACACTTTTTGCTGCATAATATCATCACTTCTGTCATAATAAATCTATGTGTATTATTGGGTTGGTTCCCTGCAGAACTAGTTGGCAGGATCAAACAATATACTAAAAA
This sequence comes from Lerista edwardsae, assembly GCA_029204185.1. Lineage (NCBI taxonomy): Eukaryota > Metazoa > Chordata > Lepidosauria > Squamata > Scincidae > Lerista > Lerista edwardsae. The sequence continues at coordinate 1,877,427 of JAJKFI010000125.1, read as the reverse complement.
AAATGAAGGTGTAAGTACAGAAGATGCTACGTACTTCACTGTAGTCAAGACAGTGGTCAGTGTAGAACTGGCAACTTGTGGATACTTCAGGGGCCATTCTCTGAAGTATAGAAGTATATTTTGCTAAACAAAGTGACATCTTAATAAAGGGTCAAACTCTATAATAAAAATTGGTGCCATCCAGTAGTAAGGGCTTTACACAAGCACATTTTTTTCTGGCATAGTCAAGATTTTGTATACAAAATCCAACGGAGGACTTGATATTTTAATCAATGCTTTTCTCTTGTCAAATGAAACTGTGGGCAAATGTCTTACCAAATCTTACATTAAAACTTGGTGGAGCTGCTGGGAGCCAGACAATACCTTTGGAGCTGGATTTGATGTACAGGTCACCAGATGGCCATGAGTATCCCTATTCTAGAAAAAACAAAAAAGAGTGAATGCACATGGTGCCAGGCTTGGCCTGGCTTTGAACAAGGCTGTAAATGGGGGGGGGGGAGTGCTGTGGCCAAACACCCCCATTTTGCCCTCCCTTCTGGCCTAGAATACCATGCAAAAGTCTGGTCCAGTACCTGTAAGATGAAACAAGAAGCATTCTCCCTCTGATGCAAATTCACCCTTTGCTTGCATCCTGGTTATGCATTCAGGATCCCTTCTTCATTGCTTTGCCTCAAAAACTCATATGGTGTCTCTGTGCAAATTTTTACAAAAAGGCACCCCTGCCTCATGTGACAATGTTTGTGTTGGATTTGGGCTGATTGGTTAATTCTTCCCATGACAAAAGGAAGAGAAATTTACTAGCAAGCAGTTACTAGCAAGAGAAATTTACTAGCAAGCTGGAAAACAGAGCAAAAAAAGAACCATACCAACAAGGCAGCAAGCAGTTGCCAAACAGAGCTGGAGTTTAGCCTGCTGCATGCAATGTGCAGCCTACTTGTCTCCCTGCTCCAGGCACCAACAGCCTCTACTCAGAGCAAAGGAGAGGCTGGGCAGCCCAACAGCAGAAGACAGCTGGGCTGGGCCATTCATTCAGCCTGTCAGCTGAATAGTGCCCTCTTTTATGTGGTACTTTGATGCCATGCACAGATTGAACACCTGGACAGCCCTGAAGGCAGATGCCTAACGCAATCAGGTGCCTTCCTTGAGGAACTACAACTGCATCACAGAGACAGCATCAATCAATCAATCAATCAGGTACTTATATACCGCTTTTCAACACGAAGTTCACAAAGCGGTTTACAGGCAAATAGTAATAATAATAAAGTTAAATGGCTCCGTGTCCCAAAAGGGCTCACAATCTAAAAAAAGGCAGACCGCCAGCAACAGCCACTAGAAAGACTGCGCAGGGGTGAAGAGGGACAGTTACTCTCCCCCTGCTAAATATAAGAGGAACACCACTTGATCTCACTAATTTCCCTACCATTGCTGCAATTTTGCAGGCAAGCCCTGGTATCCGCTAGGGTTCCATTCCAGACCCCACCATGGATACCTGAAGCCATGGATACTGGGGACGCCTTTTAAAGACAGGGGTACATCAGTGGTTTTGCAGCAAAAAAAGGAAAGATTTGTTTAATGTTCCATTATCTTTTTAATAGATGTTCCAGTGAATCCGTGGATACCGGGGCACTCCTGTATCAATGACAAAAGGAAATGTACGTCATTGTGACCATATAACTTTACGTCATACACACACACACACACCCTATAAACGATATATTTCCTTCCCTGAATTCTAGGCTTTGACTTTCGTTTTCTCTGATAGCAGTTCTCTGGTAGCAGTGTGCCTCCTGACTAACAGGTAAAGATCCCTCCGCCTGCTCCTTTCAGGGTGCATCTCAGCAGTGGTGGTAACAGGGGTCCAATTATGGAGCGAACAGATCTAATCAGGCTCAAAAGGGCTTGAAGTGGCAGACATGGTCAATACAGGAGGCCGAGCATTGGGTGGATGCGAAGCGGAAGACCTAAAGGGAAAAAGTGTAATCAGGGCCAGGCTGGAGTCAAGAACTGACACAAGCAGAGGAAGAGCAGGGCTGTTGCTCTATTGAATGAAGTCACTTGGACTGAAGAAACAAGCCTGTACTTATATGGGGTAGCCAGGTCCCTGTTTGTCACCCAGGAGGAAGAGCTGCAGTACTGGTTCCAGCTGTTACATGGGTGATATATGGCTGATATATGATGATACATGGCCGATAAGCTCCCTCTGCACTGTGGAGGCAGGGCTGGCCTTAGGTGCTGCAAGGCCCAATTGAAAACATTTTTTTTGCGGTTCACAGCCAAGGTCTGTAGATCTTAGGCTACAATCCTACACACATTTTCCTGGGAGTAAGCCCCATTGAACATAATGGGACTTCTCTGAGTAGGCATGGATACAGGCTTGTGCTACAAGAGATACATAAAGAAAGTATACTATAGACTTTGAATCTCTAGGGTAGAATGGAAAGCAATCAAAATGTGCGCTTAAAAAGTGCATGCGAGTGAATGAACCAAATGGCTCTAAGCACATTTTAATAGAAAGTTGTATATATGTAAGCCTACAAGTAAACAAACAAAATGTGCAGGTTACCTTTGAAAAGTAAATACTTTCAAAATCACTTGGTTTTAGTGACTGTGAAATGATTTCCTACAGGGTTTCCCAAAATGTGGGTTGGGACTCACTGGTGGGACTCACACGCTAGGTTCAAGACTACCCCAAAAGGCCTTACGTGTGGTGAATAATAAAGAAAATAAGGTCACTTTCTATCATACCCTGCTCAGGGCAAAAATCAATGTGAATATAGTTTATGCAGTTTGAATAGGGAGTAATGAAATTTCTTTTTAATATTACATAGCGAAGAATAACACTTTCCTTCTTGTTGTTGCATAATCAAGTGCCATCAAGCATTAGTTGTATATTCAGAACTGTATATATTTACCATGGAGGAAAACCAGATTGATTTCATTCTCAAGCATTCTCATTAATGCCGGAGCAAATGAATCTAGGGCACACCAAAGCAAAATCAATATTTATGCAGCCTACTTTAGAGGAGGAATGATGCTTTCGAGCAGCAGGGGTTCTTATCACGACTATTTTCCTGTGATTTCTTTTCATGCCTTAGCCTTGGTTCATTTAAACTATTTACTCATTGCAGGTTAAACAGAACTCTGCTGACATGAAGCCAGAGAAAATGGATGAAGTTCTGAACCACGAATGAAACTGCCTGTTTCTTAACAGTTATATTACTATCCACTGGAGGATTACTATCCACTGTTCTTTTAGGTCCAGGCTAAGTTAATGCAAAAAGCTTTGAATCAGGTTCACAGTGTTTGGTGGTTAGTCCTGAAAAAGTAATGTAGGTCATGGTCTTGAATACACTCCAGGCTATATTGCAGATCCTGACATGCCCTGTTCCTACAGGCTGTACCAAGAATTTCTTGTGCATTGCCAAGAAAATAAAGTTACATTCATTTCTCATTCCTTCTCTACCCTGTCAAGATACCAACTTGGACTTGCCTTTGGCTGCACCTGAACAGTGACTCTGGAAATGCAAACCAATTCAGAAAGGAGGAAAGTGCACAAAGGGATCAGTGGGGCATCTAGCTGACCCTGATTGAGTGTCTGAAATAAAGGGCGAAAGATGTACGTGGGGATATGAGTGGCAGGGGAGGGGATCATGGAGGTTTACATCTTCCCTTTGGATTGATTGTAGCTTACCTGTGACAGGTATTTGCATGTCTGAGAACATGCAGTCAGTACTCCCAAGGGTATGTTTCTTGTATATTTTCAGACACACTAAAGCTTTCAGACTGTTCAGGCAAGCTGTAGTTGTCTCAAAGCAGAAGCGAAGGACCCATCATTTGCTGAAACAGGTGAGATACCCCTGAAAGGAGAGGTGACGACAAACTTGGGACCAGTGATGTAGTGATAATTTTAAAGTGAAGCAGCTCAGTATTGCATCCTCCTGCAGCCATGCCCATTAAAACTGTAGAACAACGAACTTTACATTTCTTCATTAGAACGTTTTCATCTTCTGCCACTTGTCCTACTTTGAAACAGTCTGAACAGCCTAAACAGTCTGAAAGCATTAGTGTGACTTGAGGCTCCATCCTAAACCGGCGGCCCACGCACTGCTTTGGCAATTGTTGTTGTGCAAGTGCTGTAATGCACATCACTGCCAGCAATAAGCATGATGGTGCTGGGCCTCAGCACCAGGGAGATGCATCAGGAAAGTTGTTATGGTAAATGTTGTTAACGGTAAATTGAACGGTAAATGTTACTGCCAAGCCGTGGGGAAACGGGGGGAAGGGGGGGAGGCAGAACTGGGTGGAGCAAGGAAGGAACAGGTGGGGGATAGGACCCAGAAGAGGTAAAGGATGGCAGCAGAGGCTGCCGCCATATCCTAAACCCCCTTTCAAGACCGACATGGGCGCAGATTTGAGTAGACCCATAGTGGCTGCCTGGGCTCAACATAAGGAAACCAATGTTCCCTTACCCCAAGGAGACCTCGGGCAGCTTCCCTGACCTCACTGGATATAGCGGCAGCCATTTTGCTGCCACTGTACCACTGGGTACCAGGAAACCATTGGATTGGACTGCCCATGTAAAGATCCTGCTCATTTCATTCCAAACTCTGAGAGGAACCAATCCTATCCAACTTTCCAGTGCCGGTATAGCTGCAATGCATCCTCAAGGTAGGGGGACAAATTCTCATCGCAGGATGCAGTGGCATGGCTACATCAATGCTGGAACGTTGGACAGGATTGGGCTCAGAGTGGGTTGCAATAATTTTAAAACAAATGTACGGAGATCAAATAATATGCTAAAAATATTAAAACTTATTTAAAAATATTTTAAATATGCTAAAAATATTAAATATTACATGTTTGCTCAGATGCAATTCCCATTGTGTTCCATGCCAATCTGCACATGGTCTCAAGGTAACATGTATTACACAGTGTCTCTCATGTGGCCCTTGGAAATTATAACAGCCTAGATTAGCAACATATGCCCCTAGGCACGTTTTGCAGTTTGCCTCCTGCTGATTACATCATTGCTGTTGCTATGGAGGCAACCCTAGAACTTTGATTACACAGTCCTGCATGGGACCTGAGAAGGTTGCCATTAGGTAGCTGGACACTAGGCCTAGTGCACCAGGAATGTAACCTGATGCAGATCCTAGGGATCCTAAGGGTCCTGTTTGTGTCATATATCCTCTTCTCTCACACCAGGAACTGTATGTCATAGCAAATGAAGAACTGAGACAGATGACAGAATCAGGGGGATAGGCAGCAGGAGTGTCGCTAGGGGTGGCGGCGGGCAGATGCAACACCCCAGGGAGGGATGACACAAAAACGACTACATTTGTTACCGGTAAAGCAAGCATGCACCATTGTTTTTGTACCTTTTTTTTAACCAAACAGTAAATCAGTGTTTAAAATCAATTATTAAAAACACAGAATAGTTTATAACAACTTTTTAAAAATGTAGCAAATAATTTGAACTACTGAATATGTAAGAACTATTGTTTTCTCAAAATAATCCATTAGTAATAGATATGTGAAATAAATATAGCCAGTTAAAGTGAAAGATGGCATGCCTCCCCTTACTAGATACGTTTGCAGCTTGATCCTAAATGTGTATACAATATTGTAATTTAAAAGTGTAATTTTAATGTAACTTGTTTGTCATTAGTATTGCCATCAGTGATATGAGGGAATTATGATAGATTTACAACTAACATTAGTATTAAAAAAATTACTGTGGATTACTAAGGGTTATACATAGATCCCTTTCATGGATCACTGCCTTGTCGTGGCGAAGGGGCTTGA
>JAJKFI010000125.1:1854104-1866622 GCA_029204185.1 Lerista edwardsae | reverse complement strand
GGGTCGCGAAGAGTCGGACACGACTTAGCGACTGAACAACAACATACATAAATATAAAAACCATGACTAAGGATGGTCTGGTGTGGGAGGAAGGTCCATGGGGGTTACACCATGATTTCTTGCACCACGTGACACCAACACTAGTGAGAGCCAGAAGAGCAACCTTTGTTCACATTGTTTTGGGAAAATTAAATGACTGTGTCTGGGTTGCAAGTTAGCAACACTATACCCTGGGCTGGGAGCACTAGTTAGCCCAGAGCTGTATTCAAAAGAAGAGTTAAGGCAGTTTAACTAACATTGACAATGGAACTGGGGCCTCATGCACTTACTAGCTTGGACTAGTTGTCCATCAACTTCTTCCCACCTAGAGCAGAATTAAGCAGTATCAAGTTATCCTGCCTCTGGCAAAAGGAGACACAGTGAGGAGCCTTCTACTGGCCTTTTGAGAACAATTTTGTTTTATACTTCTTGAGCTTTTTTTTTTACTTTTTAAATAGAAACAAAGGCAGGATATCAATACTAAACAAATGAGCAAAGAAATATGCATTACCCTTTGTGCTGTTCTCACAGAGAACGGCTGTTTCTCACTCAGACAGCGCAGAATGTTTTGGTGCTTGAGGCAGAAAATCTAAATGGCACCCCAAATTACTTCCCTTGAAAGATATCACAGTATCTGTCACGTATGGTGACCTGACCACTTCATCTTTACTGATGGCAGGGTGGCTCTGAGTAAGGAAGAGACTAAGGGCCCAATCCAATCTAACTTTCCAGCACCAACGCAACCACAATGCATCCCCCAGGCCTCCATGACAGCCCCCCTGCATGATGCAGCACACACCCCATAGGCACAGCTACAGCGGAAAGTTGGAAAGGATTGGCCCTCGAAGAATGTAGTGCACCCCTCTAGAAAGGGGTATGTGTATGACTCCACATTCGTATGAAGCGTTAGTCAGCATGTCCTGACGAGAAAAATGAAGAAGTGACCAAGTCAGAGGGCGATTGTAACACTGGCTCCTACAGAAGCCAGCACTGGCCTGAGAAGACTGTTCAGGCAGCCCCACCTTCTGACAGGACTCCTTTAGATCTGTGAGGTCTCCTTCTGGTGCCCTGGCCAGAAGGAACATATAATACCAGCCTCTGTACTGGCCTGAGTGTTTTATTACTGTGCTGTACTTTTTAAAAGTTTGTAAACTGCCTTGGGGTCCTTTTTGGAGGCAGAAAAGCAGCATATCAATCCCTGAATTATATTAAAAAAAAGTTCCTGAACAGTTTGAGTTCAGAATGCTCCACAAAATACGTGTGAGATATTGTCATACCACTTTGGCCTAGTGCCGGCTGAGATAATGCAACTCAAATCTCTGGATTGGACCATTCCAGGCTGATTAAATGCTCATCCATTCAAAAGTTTCCAAGCAAGTGAAAAACTAGATGTCCTCGCTGATATCCAGTTTTCTACGTGAATGATTTTTTATTTTTTGTTAAATGAAGGAACACCCAACTACTTGTAGTCTGAAGCGGTACAACCCAGACACAGTTTATTACTCAGTCACAATGAAAGCCTGAGTCAAATTTCCTTGTGGGGAAAGGTGGAGACATAAAGTGTGAGTGAACAGTTCAGAAGCAAGGCACACATTTCTGAGTATTTAATCCAGTAAATAATGCTGCAGTGCTTTCCCTTTCATGCAATCACAGGACAGGTGACACAAGTGATGAAATGGCTGGGGAACATTTCAACATTTTGCCAGCAGGGTAAAAATGCCAAAGACCAGCCATGGTTTCTTCTTGTTTAAGAAAGCTGGGAAGAGGATGAAGACTTCACAAAGAAAAAAACAGGCAAGATAATGCTGAACAAATTATTACACTTAGGTGACTCAACTGCAGTGTCCTCAAAGACTTAATTTCTCCAAGATATTAACAATTTGGAGTTAAACTGATGTGAGTAATAACAAAAGAATTTGATTCGGATCCAAATTCCTTTCCCCTCGGAGTTGCTCAGTTCCTTCTACTATAATTCAGTGACTGCAGGGAACAGAAGGGAAACTGATGGAATTGAATACGGATCAGATTTGTGGTTGGCCACTGGCTGTCCTGCACAGTGGTAGCTGGCAAACATGGGAAGTAGCCCAAAGGGCTGGACCATGCTTCCTCCCACAGCAGAGCAGTGGCATGCTTAGGGAGAGCTCAGAAAAGGCTAGCATGAGATGGAGTTATGGCAGTAGCACCCACAATCTCTGAGTAGGAAAACATTGGGCATTTTTAGTACATTTCAACTGTCCCCCTTTTGCAGCTACGTATGTATGCACTTCCCCATACCAATTCTCTCTGGAAGGAAAAGGGGCAATTTCCCTTTGTCCTTCCTCTTCTAAGAATGTTCTGCTGGTAAGAACGTAAGGCTGGATCAGACTAGAAATCGATCTTGTTCAGCATCTTGTTTCCCACAGTGGTTAGCTCTGGGAGGTCAGGAGGAAGGCATGTAGGATATGTAGGCAATAGCCTTATCTCACTTTTGCTTCCCAGCAACTCGTATTAAAAGACAGAACCTGTCTCTGAACTTGAAAGTACCATATAGCTGTTATGACAAGTAGCCATTGATGGACTTCTCCTCCTTGTCCTCCATAAATACTGCTTTTTGTACACACATGGGATTCAAACTAGGAGAAGAGATTTGCACCCATTATGGATGATGATGATGATGTCATTAAGGTGAACAGTCATTAAGGTGAACAGGAATGGTGACTAGCCAGTGCTTTTGTTAAACAACATCTTGGATTATTATGGCTGAGTCTTGTTTTTTTAACTAGATGAATTGCCGGAAGTAAAGTTTCCAGCATGCTACTAGCATACTTCTAGTGTGGTTAATTTAAAAACAACAACATGGTATCCCCTCACTTCCCCTTGTTGAGATCAATTGTATGTAGGTCACCATGTTGTTGCCATAAAGTCCGTACACCAGTAATGGCATCTAAATGATTTAGCAACAGGTACTCACTTTTGATTGGCACTTGTGTCGGGGCCCGCCCACTGGAAGTGAGGTCATAGCCGGAACCCAGGAACTGCCGCACCTCATGGTAGGCCACGCGGTGGCCCGGGAGAAGTCCTGGAAGTCCTGGGCCTTCCCTGGGGCCGCTGCGCGGGCTACCAATTCCACCCCCAGGAACCGCCGCACCTCCTCGGGAGGGAGCCCCAGGCAGCCTACCTGCTCACGCTGCTGCTGCCGTCGGTCTCCCTCGCTCCGCTGCCTGCCTGCCTGCCTGCCTGGCTCTGAGAATGTGCAGGCAACTCAAACGTGCAGGCAATTCAAACGTTGCAGGGGGCAGAGCGAAGCGCCGACGGAGTTGACAAGTGGGTGGGCGAATGGGCGCGGCCAGCCCTAATCCTAGGAACGGGTATTCACGTACCCCCGTGTACCCGCTACATGACATGTCTGCTGTACACTGTGGAGGCTGCCGTGTTTTTCAGAGGGTCCTGCATTTCTTTCAATAGAAAAATAGGTGGAAGTGCTGTCTCATGTGGCGGCCATCTTTTCTAGCTCCAAGCTCGCTGCTAAAAGTTCTAGCGTGGGGCTTGCGCTAGAATATAAAAAAAGCACGTGACCTGAGCATGCTAGAAGCTGAAAAAAGAATGCAGCCTAGATAAATTAGAGATGTCCCCAGAAGAATGAGAGAGCCTCATTGGGAGCATAGCACCATCCTCGGTTATCTAAGAGGAGGAGCTGAGGTGTAAGGCAATGTCTTCCCTCCATCCTTTCTGGGCTCATGAGTGAAACAAAAGCAATGCTGACAAGCAAATTTTGTTTGCAAGAAAGAGAGAGGCTGGAATGGAAGCTAAGGGATTGAGCCAGCCCAACATGGGGCTTGAGACGTAGGTAGGCATAAATGTGCACTGGATTGTGGCCATTACATTTGCAGGAATGCACCTGTATGGATGGATATTAAAAGATGGGCTATTAATCATTCTTGTGCGAGTGAAATAAAATGCAGCATATACGTTGCACAATATCCAGTAAAACACTTCATTTTTTGCTTTATAATTGTGTTTCAGGAAATAACAACTCTGTCACCATTATATTGACAAAGTGCCTTGCCTTCCATTACAGAATAACTCCAGGACCAGTTCATTTATGTTTGAAATAGATTATACTGCATAGTTTTGCATTAGATGCTGAAAATGTTAGGGTTCCAAATGTAATTACAGTCCATAGTTCATGCATTAATAGAAAATATGGTATTGTATAATGTATGTGCCATGGGAAATTGTTGTTCATTATTTAGAGAACATCACCAATGTCACATAGAGGTTTTTGGTTTGCCAGCTGATGCTACTATAGACAAATTCACATTTCTCTCTCACATCCCATCCAAAATATGGTCTCCAAAGCAGTTCACAATCATTAAAAAAAAACCCCATGTATTCACAAAATATAAAACTTGCAATATGTTCATTTTGCTGCTAAACATAACCTAAGAAAACTCTCTGAAAACAACCAGTCACGTAGGCTTCTTGCCCCAACAACTATAAGAGAAAAAATAAGAAATCGTAGTACTAACAGCCCAATCCTAAGTAACACTGACATAGTAAGGCCGACATAACAGGGCTGTATCCTAAATACCATTAGGAAGCAGCAGCAGCAAAGTGCAGGACAAGGGGAGGTTTTTCTCTTGCACCCGCGTAAGCCCCGGTCACCCGTATGGGCCTGCTCGGATCTATGCCTGCTGTTTTGCAGGCGCAGAGGAATGTGGACAGAGGTGGCCCAAATTGGGGCCGCCCTGGCCAGGGATGGGCTTTTGGATTTGGCACTATGGCTGTCCGGCGTCACCACCCCCATTGCCACCCACTGCGCAGCCCAGTTACGCCCCCGGTACACCTCTGGAACACCCTCGTGGAGGCCCAGCACCATAGCGCCAACGCAGATGCACTTGACAGCACGTTTGCGACAGCGTTCGGCTAGCACCGGCGCAACAGGGGTACAGGATTGCACTCTCAGTCTAGATCAGTGATTTTCAACCTTTTTCATCTCACGGCACACTAACAAGGCACTAAAATGGATAAGGAACACCATCAGTTTCTGGACAATTGACAAGGCACATCGTACTGCCAGCTGGAGGCTCACATCCTCCAACGGCCCTGTTGCAAGAGCGGGTCCCTATGGATGACCTCGCGATGTCCCTCCAAATGAAGGCTCCTGCTCGATGCGTAACCTGAAGGAAATTTATTTAAGTATTTAATTTATATTTATTTAATTGTATTTAATTTATATTTATTTAATTGTATTTAATTTATATTTATTTAATTTATATATAAAGAATGTAATAGTTATCTTTCCGCAAAGCAGACCCTCTAACTGGACGGCGGATGGAATTAAGAAAACACCAGCGCTGGATTTGATGTTAAACTTAAGCTTCAGAAAGCAGACTTTAATTAAAGGACACGAGCAGCAAAATGCACAGCCCCAAAGGACTGGCTTGTGTAAAGTTCTTACATTTGGCATTGCTTTTTATAGGTTTTTAACAATGTAATCTGTTGTTATCAATCCTTTCTCCCTAGGAGAAAGAGGGTTACAAAGGCACAATTTCATGTTACAAGAAGTTTACAGAAATGCAAAAAGAGCAAACACTTAATTTCATCAAGCAATACAGATACAATGGGGTGTAGCAGGGTGTGTGTCGCTTCAGATTCAGGGTGGGAGGCCTCTCAGCAGAGTCTGAAAAGAATTGTCCAGGTGAGCCTAGCTCCTGGGCAGATAAGAACTTGATTTAATTTCAGGCAAGACTTGTCATTGTATACACCTTTTGTCAGAGACCAGATTTGCATTTCTTAAGACTCTGAGGGAAAAGGAGACTTACAGATGTCTCTGGCACCAATTCTTAATAGCTTTAACTCTCAGGATGAGACCCAAAATGGAGTTTGGTCTGTACATGTGTTTGGGAAAGGGAGGGTGTCCACAACCTTCCCCCTTTGATGGGGTCCCCTGACATCCTGGTCTGACCTTCCCCTTTCCAAGTCCTGCATTATGTGGATCTGACCACTGAGCACAGCAATGCAAGTGCTTCCTGGAGGGCCAAAATAACCACAGTGGGGTACAGAGCCACATTTGAGAGTTGGACAGTTGGACTCCAGCCAAGAAGTGTTTCCCACCAAGAATTACTGCTGGCCGCTTACTAGACACTTGAACACCCTCTACAACAGCCCTACTAATAAAAGACTCTCCCCTAAACTCCTGCGGCACATCTGCAACCTATTAGTGGCACCCCAATGTGCCACAGCACACTGGTTCAAAATGGCTAGTCTAGATTGTTGATGAACTGATTATTTTGCCCAGTTTTCAGATATTGTTTAATCTCAACACATAAAACTGTGCCTGAAAGGCCTCCAGATTACACCTGAAATGAATTTACTCTCATTTAAATAAATAAATGAATAAATGAATGAATGAATGAATGAATTTATTCTCTACCAAGTTCTTTTTTGCAAACTTTTCATATCATCTTTTCAATAAATTGTCTCAGAAAATTTGACCATTCAACTGATAATTCTGAATTTTTGAAATTAGTATTTAGAATCCAAACAAGACTTGATTTCAATATTCAATATTTTATCATTGACCTTTTGACATTATTTGACATGCAACAATATATTTTGACAAGCAATGATATAACACATTTCATAGAGATGACAAAGCATAAAATTCCTTATCTGGCTCTCGCTAGATCAAAAGCTACATGAAATTGAAACCAGTCCCACGTATCAGTCTAGAATACATATCTCACAATGTGGAAACACTTGGCTTCCTTGGTAAAATGTCATTCAAAATTTGAATGTCAAAAGCCATGGCTCATCTTGGAATCATTTTTAATTTATAACATGTGCATTTTTTAAAAGCCAGTTTCATTTCTTGACATCTCTGTATCTTGCCCACTTTTTCTCTGATCCTTGTCATCTCTAAGACTGTAGACCTTTTCCCTGCCCTCTCAGGTTATCTTGACACTGTTAATCATCAGCTTGGTCAGTGCCACCATGTCCATTTAACATTTCCTGTACAGGTAAAACCCTGGCCTGTGCATTACTGTAAAAAACATGGCTGAATGTTTCTGTATCCCGTATGAGATCCAGTATGGATCTCAAGAATGACTCTCTTCTCCAATTGATTAATTGGCTCTCTAGCTGAAGATGAAGTCTATAAAAGATCTTCAAGAGTTCAGGAATGCAACACTGCACCACAAAGTCAGATGCATAAGATTCCAAATGACCACCAGAGGCAAGGCTGGCTAGAGGGCAGATCATGCCTGAGGTGCAGAAAATTCATAGCTCAGCTGCCCTGCCTTCTGCCTCCTCCACACCCAGCCCCACATGGACTCCATTTCCACACAGAAAAATGCACAGGAGGCAGCAATCCACTTCCTTACTAACTTCCTCATGCAGCCCCCTTGAATAAGAGAGGAAGTGTGGGACAGTTCCCAGAGCATCCCACATATTCTGCTTTAAAGGGTCTGTGCAAGGAAGGTAGTAGGGAGGGCAGATTGTCACCTTTCATGTGGGCCTTTTTTGGGTGGGGACCCATCAGGCTGCAGTGCCCCATTTCTGAATCCCCTTCCTCACATGGTCCTTTGCCTGTCCTCCCTTGCATGTCCCTTTAAATAAAACAGGAAGTGCAGAATGCACTGCTCCCAAAGCATCACACACATTTTATCTAAAGAAGACAGCACAAGAGATGCTACACTGTCAAATAATAAGGCTGAAGGAACATTTTCAACCAGAAACGTATTGCATTCATGCCAGTAAATGTAATCCTACCACCTGCTGGAATCACAGCTTTAAAAAAAAAAGTTAATACTACTGTAGTTATACAGTATTTCTTTTTTATTTAGAACATCCTCAAGATCCTAAAAAAATATTGCAATCAAATACAAAAGTATATATTATTTCTGATGAGATAACTTTCACTCAAAGCTGAGATTTTTTAATGCTTGTTTATCCTGTTCTTTTTTTTTTTTTAACAATTCAAAATACTTCCATTAGGGCATTGGAAACTTTCTATTTCCAATGCAAATGTTCCCTTACCTTGAGGTGGCCTCTGTGACTGCCTCCACCTCACCTCCGGAAGCAGTGCATGCCCCATGGAAAAGATTGGATAGAATAGGATTGGGCCCTTATTCTATTTCATGCATATTTTGTATGCACTTTATGTTCATGCACAGGATTTCTATAATTTAGATTCAGCAATTTTTTTCTTTTTATTTGTTTTTTTTAGTTAAATGTTAAAAAAAGGAGAAAATATGTTTCATTCCTTTCTTTTTTGGGTTAATCCAGCTTCCTACTTTTTGAATATCATCTGTCACTGCTGTTGCTTGCCATACTGTCATTAGGATGCATTATTCAAATCCAGTGAGGAGTACCAATTACGATTTTGATATGCAATATTGCAATACTATTTCAGGATCCAAGAATAAAGCTCAGTTATACTAATGTACAATCTTACTGGCTCTTGCAACAGGCAGTTGTCTACTATACCCTGATTACAAACTGAGTGTTTCATTCATACCCCTGAAAATCAGAAACTAAGAATCACATCACCAATATTGAGGTCACATCACCATCACCAGTTAGGGAAGATAACTGAAAATCAAGTTAATGCACATTAAGGAGTACTAAAGAGAAGAAATAAGGCTTAAAAAAGAGAAAGATGTGTCCATCCTGAGCTATTTTCTGCTCCTTCATCTGTTTTATTCTAGGACATTGCCATAGTTGCAGCTGTTACAGCTGTGATACATGAACATTCCATGGCTCCCAGGAGTCCTGAAAGCCTGAGACTGAAGCCAAGCTGGTTGTAGAGAAGGAAGGTATTATTACTTCCATCTTACGAGGGCGATGTTACTGTTCCTAGGTGGCTGAATGAAAAACGTTGAAAGTACTGGCTCTGGTGGGGAAAAATGAAGTAGCTGGTTTGAGAACATCTGTTTATGGCTTCTTTGAGAATAATATGATTGCCTGTCCTAACTACAACTATATACAGGCATTTCCTGGTATCTGCTGGGGTTCCGTTCTGGACCCAACCGTGGATACCTGAAACCATGAGTACTGGGGACGCCTGTTTAAAGATAGGGAAACATCAGTGGTTTTGCTGCAACAAGTTTAAAAAAAAAAAGAGTTGTTCAATGTTTCCCTATCTTTTTAATAGATAGGAAAAAGATACCTTGGATAAAGATATCTGTGGATAACTGAAACCATGGATTCCAAATAAGTGGATACTGGGGCACTCCTGTATTGTGATGGGGATGAGATGCATGTTCCAAAGTGCAGATGCTCTAGTGGACAGTGAGCAAAGACCTGGGTTTGACTCCCCACTCAACCACAAAACTCTCTGGGTAACTTTGGGCCAACCCCCTTCATTCTAACCTGCCTCACAGGATTGTTGTGAGGATAAAGTGTACAATTGCTGTGGAGGAATGAAACACTCAGTTTGTAATCATACCAGTGGTGTCATCTAAATGATTTAAGAACAGGTACTCACTTTTGATTGGCACATGTTGGGACCCGCCTACCGGAAGTGACGTCATAAGCTGGAAGTGAAGGTCGTGGCAGGAAGTAACATGAAAAAGCCCTTTTTGAGGCCTCAGACAATTTTAAACTGACCCAACAGTTGCAACAGTATTCCACAGCACCCCCAGAACATGTTAAGGAGGTCTGGCATCATGTTAAAGTGACCCAACAGTTCCAAAACCCCAGAGCAGCTCATTTTTCAGTGGCAAGGCAAGGCAAGGCAAGGCTCCACTCACTGCCTGCCTGGCTCTGAGAACGTGCAGGCAACCCAAACGTGCAGGAAATTCAAATGTTGCAGGGGGCGGAGTCAACGAATGGGTGGGGGAATGGGCGGGGCCAGCCGTAATCCTAGAAACCAGTACTCGCGTACCCCCGCGTACCCCCTGCATGACATCACTGAATCATACCCCTGCTAACTGGGCAAGAGGCACTTTTCCAAGTGGTGTTTCTTTTATATTTAGCAGGGGAAGAGTAATTGTCCCTCTTCACCCATGCGCAGTCTTTCTAGTGTCTGTTGCTGGTGGTTTGCCTTTTTTTTTAGATTGTGAGCCCTTTGGGACAGGGAGCCATTTAACTTTATTATTACTACTATTTGCCTGTAAACCGCTTTGTGAACTTCATGTTGAAAAGCAGTATATAAGTATCTGTTGGTTGATTGATAAAGGGGGACAACTCTCATGTATGCCACTGAGCTTGCCAGTAGTAGGGTGGGATACAAATATTATAAATCAGTGACCTTCAAATTTTTTTGTGCCACAACCCCCCAAAATAAATAAAGTGTGAGACTGGGGCCCACCATTGATCTCATCCCCTCCCAGGACTCAATCTGTCTGTCCCTGTTGCCACCCACCCGCTGCCTGCCCCATTTCCCCTACCTATTATGTCTTCACAACAACCCTGTGAGGTAACAGCTTGTGCAGGGCTGGCCTTAGGAAAGGTGGGGCAAGACAGCAAGAAGAGGCTGTGGAGGATTGTCAACAATTTTGATAAGTACCATTATTGGACTGGATTCAAGCCCTCTCTCTTTCACAAGTTTTGAACAGTTGCTGTGACTGGGGTTGCCAACTTTTTAACAGGCCTCTGTTGCTATACATTTAACAGCAGTTTCATCTGCAGGAGTTAAGTTGGCCCAAAACACTTTGCTACCCCAAGAGGTTGCACCACATTGTTCTATTTAAGATGAGGAAGACAATGCATTATTTGCTTCTGCATCCTCTGTAATGAGGGGCTCCTGGAGGTATGCCATTGACATCACATGCCTGGTTCCTTGAAAACATGGTCACCCAGTAAGAGCTGGGGTTGGTGGTGCTTTGGGGCAGCCATAGTGATAAGCCTTTTCTCCATGTCATAAACAGCTTGTAGCCAAGCCTCTGTTCTTCCTGTTGCAACCCTTAAGACATCTGTCTGATCTTGGCAAGCCAGCCACAGAAATGTAAAGAATGGATTAATCTTACTTCCAGTCTGAGTAAAAATTGCTTCTAGCAAGACTTAGTTTAATGCAATGGTTCTCAAATTTTAGACCAGGACCCACTTTTTAGAATGTCACTTGTATCGGAACCCACTGGAAATGATGTCATTAACCTAGAAGTGATGTCATGGCAGGAAGTGACATCATCAAGCAGGAAGTGCTGTCATTGTAACATAATAAAATGACACTCTTGAAATGCAAATTGGCATTATTGGACTGCAACAATTGTACAGCCATGAAATATCCCTGATAGAAAGCAGGAATAGGACAAAATATTATGTAAAAGCACTGAACTAAAAATAATTTTTTTCCCCAAACAATTTTTCAATTTTTTAGAAAAAAAATTTCAGCCCTCTCTTGAACATTCAAACTGTTAACATTCACAAAAGGAATATATCAAGAATAAGGTCTGAAATTTCCAAGATGGTTGCTCCCAGCTCTCCATGACCCACCTGACATCATGTCTCGACCCACCAAGTGGGTCCCAACCCACAGTTTGAATAACACTGGTTTAATGCCTGTCTGTGTCTTGCTTATGCAGTCCCAGCCCTTGACTGTATGGCCCAAATGTGGATTCAAATGTGAATCCGGCACAGCAAAAGAAGTAACTCAATCAAGAAGTTTAGCCTTCAACCCAGCACTCCTTCTGTTTTACACCCAGGATGAGGCATCCACTTGTCCCAACCCAGGACCTTGGCTAAGTCCTTGGAGCCTGACTTCTCCTAGAAATTTTAAATGCTCCAGCGAGATTCAACATTTAGCATATGTGCTGTGTCTCCTCACCAATCCCTTGCAAACGTCATTACCCTTTCATTCCCTTATTGCATATTGTAAACAATCACCTCAATAAAACTGTGGTCCTTGCTTTGCAGTTGTTTGGGCTCTAGGTCCCCTCTGTTCCTGCCTCCTTTCCAAAATATGAATCTATGGGTGTGTGACCATGGCCCATAGCCAAAGATTTTAGGACACATATCTGGAGGCATCCATAGTAATAAGCTTCACCTGCTGATTTCTGTAGAGCCAGGTGCTGTTAAAGGTATAGAAAGAAGGCTAAGAGCACAATCCTAAACTGGAGTTAGGCCTGCATAATCTAAGCCAGCAAAGTTTGGCCAGCACAAGAGCCACCATAGAGCGTGTTTGAACTACTCTCAGAGTCAGGAAGGATGGCTCACGTCTGTGTGCTGGCCTCTCTGACTCCAAGAGTGGTCCAAACATGTTTTACGGTGGCCCTTGCGCTGGCCAAACTTTGCTGGCTTAATTTATGCTGGCCTAACTCTGTTTAGGATTGCACCCTAAGAGTGTTTTTCCACCTCAGCAACACCATATAGGCCTTTGGCAGGAAACAGGAAAGTTCAGTTGCTGCCTCTTGACACCTTGAAAGCAAGATGTTCCTACGGCTTCTTTGTTCTCCTGACCAAGTTTAAGAACCTTTCTAGAACCTTTTTCTACAGATATCTCTACTGTCATCTATATATATAAAAACGGACGTGTGTATGTATGTTCCTTATACACG
>JAJKFI010000125.1:1821157-1853704 GCA_029204185.1 Lerista edwardsae | reverse complement strand
TCAGGGGATCGGATGCACGTGCATCCGATCCCCTGAAAGACACGGTGGCAACGCTGCCACTTGCCGTCCTTTGAGATAAGCGGGAGCCCGGTTCTCCGCACTCCCGCTTGTCTTAAAGGGCCGAGCTGTCCTCTGCCAGAGGAGAGCCCTCCAGCTGGAGGAGCTGAGCTGCTGAGGGCGAAGGAGTCGACGTGCACCCAGTTGCTTTGTGCTCTGGGGCTGAGGGGAGGACAACTCCACACGCAGCAGCCCCTCCAGGAAAGGGGAGCGAACGAACATTTTTTTTCAAATTTCCAGCCCCAAAATTAAGGTGCGTCTTATATATTGGTGCGTCTTATACTTGGGGAAACACGGTAGATGCCTAGCACTGACTAGGCCCTAGCACCTGCAAGGTAGTTGGCCTTGCTGGTTTCACCTTCTTCTCAAGTCAAGGCAGCAGGTCCATACTGGGCATCTTGGACAGGCTTGGAGAAGGTGGTCTGGAAATCTGAAGGGTTCTGATGGTCTTGAAGGTCTGATGGTGAGTGATAGAACGTTCGGAGGTCACAGAATGGTCAGAAAAGTTACATAAACCACTTAAGTGATGAGTCTCAGTGGTGCAGAATCTTCCTGATTGCAGCACTAGCTGAATGGAATCTTCCTGATTAGATTTGCATTCCTGACCTCAGCTATGACCTCACACCTTTCTGCAGAAACAAAGCAGACAGGTAATTACACTCCTGATTGCCTTAGGAAGTGAGCTGATTACCACCAGCTGGTATTTAGTAGTTTTCAGCTCTTTCCCACACAATGGAGTTATGTTTTTACAAGATGGAGTCAAGCCATGGCCTAGCCTTCTTTTGCTCTTTACACTGTTTCCAAACAGTGGTTCTCTCCACACTTATTAGTGAGTGATCATCAGTTTTCAGGCAGCCCAATCCTGAGCTGCCTGGCACCCAGTGGAGCAGCGGTACCAAAATGGTTACCACTGCCACTTATGGGTTCCAAAGGCAGCTGCCGGGGTATCCTCAGGGGAGTTTGTCCCCTTACACCAAGTAAGGCCCCATACTTGAGGCCAGGCAGAGATTGGAGAAGTTTTGTATCAGGCTGCCCGGCCCAAAGCAGGGCATAGGGTCCAGCAATGGAGGCCACCGCCAGTCCCACCCCCTGTCTGGGCCCAATCATCCCCTCCCCCTGCCCAGTTCTGCTCATTCCGTGCTCTCCCACATACCGCCAGCCAGAGGTCTTAGCATTGCATGGTGCTGAGGTCCAGTGCTGAGTGGCAGAGGCCCAGCACCAGCAGTGCTGACTCTCTGGGTTCTGTAATCATGCTTTACAGCACATTTACACCAACCAGAGCTGGTAATACAAACATACCACCGTGGGAAGGGCCCTCAAACAGTTGCTGCTATTTTGTCTTTTAATTCCCTCTGGCTATGGTGGATCGCAACTCTCCAAGCACCCATGTCTAAATCTCCTCACCACAACCACCCAAGGTTAAATCCACTGTGAAGGTGGCAAAAAAAAATAAAAAGAAATCCCACAAGTTTTCTTAAGTTAACAATACAAGAAGCCCCATTTTACAGCAATGAAAATACTGATTTGGGTCCAAAGAAGGCAGGGGCAATTCGGGGGGTGGGGCAGCACCAGACGTATGTCCCCACAGGTGCATGCCCCCCTCTGCTCCGCCCCCTGCTTCCACAGCACTGAAGCCGGCTTGAGAAACTGCTGCAGGGCGGGTGGGGTAGTCCTGCATGGCCACTTCCCAGATCAGCACTGTGATACCACCGAAAGCCAGTCCAAGAATCAAGGAGTTTTAGCCCCGCATGGCCCCTTTCCGGAGCCCCGCGGCTAACAGGTGCCACCTGCCCGCGGAAGGGCAGCCCCTCCAAGGACTGGCGGCACTTGTTAGCCGATGCAGGAAGAGAGCGCTTCCTGGAGTGGCTTCATTCTTGATGGGGGCAGCCGGCATCACCCCCCAGGCCAGCTCCTAGGGCATTTTCCCCCTTGCCCCCCTCCCAGGTCCACCACTGAAAGAAGGATCCCCTTCTAGAAGAGTCATTTTCAGTATAACGGAAAAGCACAATGTTAAGAAAAATGACTGCAAATTCAGAGAAGTTCTTCCATTTGTCAGAGTTTCTTTTCAATAACTTTTTATGCCTTGAGTTTACATATTACAGTCTGTCTCTTCTTTCACTATGTTTTTTCAAAGGGAACACAATCCTTAATACATGGTGATGCTGCACTGCCAAAAGTCTTTCCCTAGCCCTTGTGCACACTTTACATAGAAAAGAACTAGTATATTTTATACTCATGGTCCTTTTGGATCAGTGGTGTCACTAGAGTTTGCATCACCCGGAGCGGGAGGACAGCGCGTCACCCCCCATGATGGATCTCCTCCTCCCAAACCATACAGCAACTTTATTTTAACTATAGTACAGGTCACCCAACAAATTAGTAACCAACAAAAAGCCCGTGGCCAATTTGATGACACTCACACAATTAAATAAAAGTTCTAGTATTAGCTCTGATACATGGAAATAAGAACTGACTCATAATAATGATTTTTTAAAAATCACAATTTTTACATAAAAGTTGTATTTTCAGTTTCTTGGCCATAGCTTTTGATAGAATAAAGATATGGCACTCTGGTTTTTTCATTGAATTCCTTGTGAAATTCCACATCCGATGATATATAACATGATGGTATTATTCCATAAAACCATGATTTAAAAAAAATTGCTATTTTCACATTAAAAGTTGTATTTTGGGGTTTTAGTTTTTTGGCCATAACTTTTGATAGAATGAAGATATTACACTCCAGTTTTTTCATTGAATTCCGGGTGAAATTCCACATCCAACAGTATATAGCATGATGGTATTATTTTTTTAAACCATTATTTTAGCTATTTTGGTCCCTGGAGGTGTCACCACCCCTGTGCAGTCACCTGGTGCAGCCTGGCCCCCCCCCCCCCGCTCACGACGCCCCTGGTTTGGATCTAAGCCATTGTTGTTTGTTCACTGGGAAAACAGTTTTCTCTCACAACAGAAGCGCTATCTTGTGGAAAGTAGTCTGGATCATCCACAACTGAGTTACAGCTGCACAAAAAACATCTGGAAAGGTTTGTGCTCTCTCTCCCTCTTTCCCTCTCTCCCTCTCTCTCATGCTCACACAAACACACACTCAGTCACTCACTTTCTTTGGCTGTCAAGGAACACATTTTGTTAATAATTCAGAGAAGAAAAATTGCTGTTTACTAATGGAACCATAGCTACACATTCCCAGATGTGTCTCATACTCCTAAACTCAGGAGGCATGTGTTGGATGGTGCAGAAACGTGAATTTAACACACACACACATACACACACAAATTGGGACAGTTATTTTAACTATATCTGAATGGCAGATTAATTTTTATGATGCTCCTCTTTTTGGTCCCAATTCTGATAAGACCAAAACAATAACGTGAGGCCAGAAAATCTCCATCATTGTCAGGAACAACAGAAGAAAGGGGAACACTTGGCTGACCTTACTGAAGACAATGCATCTAGAAATTCCGGCCACCTGCAATGTTTCCTCCCACTGCTCCTGCCCTTTCCCCCCCCCAAGTGGAGAATTATGAATTATGGAAAATGAAGTAAGTTCTGAATTATTTAGTAGGGGGGAAGGGAGTCAGACACAGATTCAGCACAGCTTTCTTTTCTTGTAGTTGTTTAAATGGAGAATTAAATGGCAGATCATCAGGCTCTCTTGGGCTAAAATGAAAAAAACCTCATATGCATCCTACTCCATCAAATAAAGCACTGTCTATTTTAGAGGATTTGATGAGCAGCGGTGCAGCCCAGAACACTGCTCAATATTGCCTCAGGTCTACCACCTCTGCACAATTATTAAAAAACAAAAACAAAAAAACTAAAGTACATACTTTTATGACACCACTGCACTGCCTGATAACAGGATGGGGCTTTTGAACACTCCCATATATCAGAAAGCCCAGATTAGCCAATCAATCCTAATCCAACAGAAAAATGTAACTTCAGAAGGGGAACTTTTTTGCACTGGGACTCACTTTTTAGAATGACAATATGTCCAGGACCCACTGGAAGTGATGTCATGGCCAGAAGTGCTGTCATTGCAATGCCAGAGCCTGCTGCTTAACTGAGAATACAGCTGTGTTGTATTCTCAGCCATTTTCCAATAGCAAAGTGAATCAGAAAGAAAGAAAGAAAAAGGCTATTTACCCAAACAAAACAACTACATGACCCTTCCCCTTTTCAGCATCTCATCTTCCCATATTTTCAATATGGCTGTTCTAGGTGCTTTGCTACCCACCTGAAATTGGTTCGCAACCTACTGGTGGGTCCCGACCAACCTACAGTTTGGGAACCACTGCTGTAGCGCCATTAGGAGGGGGAAACAATTTGGTCGAGAAGGAAGCAGACACGCCATTGCACTGTTACAGAGGTGCAAACACTTACCCATCAACCAGATGCCAAATGAAACCAGTATTTTTGAGCCGTAATTGAAAAGCCATAAGGGAGGGAATAGTTCTTAATTCCCCTGGAAGACAATTCCATAATTGTGGCACCACTGCAAAGAAAGCTTGCCTCTGCACCACAGTCCCTCCAACTTGGGACAAAGATGGAACTTGAAGAAGTGCCCTGTCAGATGGCTGGAATGTCTAAGGTGGGCTGGAGTGTATGTGAGAAGATGGTCTATCAGGTAGCCTGAGCCCAAACCATGAAGGGAAAGGCCAATATTAGCTCCTTGAATTGCAATCGGAAATGAATGGGCAGCCAGTGTAACTGCTGAAGCAATTGGCTGGTCCAGTAAGTCAAACCATCAATCCCCTGTAACCACCCAGGCTGCCGCATTCTGCACTAATTGCAGCTTCCAAACTGCCTTCGAGGGTGACCCCACATAGAGTGCATTATAGTAGTCCAGACTTGAGGTCACTAAGAGCCCAGTCCTATGAGGTGTACCACTGGTGTTCCCGCCTCACCACCATTGCAAAATTGCAGTAAGACACCAGCAGTGAGCCCACTGCACTGGTGGAGAGGCCTGCACCAGTTAGCACTGGGCCTCAGTGACAAGCAGATTGGAGCCAGGAGCAGTGGCATAGCTAAGTCATTTGACACCCAGGGCCCATAAATTTGACACCCCATATGACAAAATCAATCAATCAATCAATCAATCAATCAATCTCTTTATATCACAATTCCTCCAAGGAGCTCAGGGTGTTGTACATGGTTTATTTAATTTATTTATTTATTTGAAGAACTTATACTACCCCGCCTTTCCCATGCCAAAGCAAATGCCCAAGGCGGCTTACAGAGAACAACAAAGTACAATGTAACTATAATAAACAAAAACATTTAACAGGAACTCAGTGAGAGTTCAAGAATGAAGCAAGGCCCAATTCCCTTCATCAGCCCCTTTGGAGGGTAGGAGAAAAGGAATACACACACACACACACACACTCTTGACCAGGGGAGTAAACAAACTATGGCAGAATTCCAGAGGGACATCAGAAGGACAGAGGGCAGACAGCCAACCATCATCCAACGGCCAGACGAAATAGGTATGATTTGAGCCCTCTCCGAAAGGCCATGAGAGAGTGTGTAGTTCTTAATTCTTCTGGAAGGGAATTCCATATTTGTGGAGCCGCCATCCCTTTAACTTGGGACAGAGGGGACACTTGAAGGAGAGCCCCTTTAGATGATCTAAGAGGGCGAGCTGGTATGTATGGAAGAAGGCGATCCTTTAGGTAGGCTGGGCCTAAGCCATGAAGGGCCTTAAAGGTCAATACCTTAAATACCCCTTTAAGGGAACCTTAAAGGTTCCTCCCCTTTTTTTGTTATTATAACAACTTGTGAGGTAGGTGAGGCTGAGAGATTGTAATAGTCATGACATGAAATAAATAATAATTTGGCCAGAAAAAAGTATTTAAGATTTTGTAAGGATCAACAGCTTTGTAAAGCATGAGGAGAGGAACAAGATAGCAAACTGGTCCTTCGTTTACTTAGTTTGTACATTGTAAATGACTTGTGTGTAGCTGTGTAAGATGTAAGGAAAAGGACACATTTACCACCTGATTATCTGCTTATTTGTAAGTTAGAAACAACAGCCATCTGGCAAGGAAAGGATTTTGACTGTGCCCATAGGTGCCTATAGGAGGAGTTTTAACCCTTTGCTCCATCACAGTCCCCTGTTACCAAAAGAGCTGGTTCATAGGAGAATTAATATCACACAGTCCTTTGGAACATAGGACCATAGGCTGGATAACAGAAAGTGTTCTACATAAATCCTTCTAACCACAAGGAAGAGAGTAAGAGAAATATTTCCAATAAAAATGGTAGCTTTATTAAGAGAAGGATACAAAATAGATAATACCTTAACCAGAGTGGCCTATAGTGATGGCTTCAGTGTAGTGTAAGTGTAATTGGTGCATCCGATGGAAATGAGGAAAAAACTGTTTATAGGGAAGGATTTCAGGGGTCCCTGCTCTTTATTCCAGGTTCCCAGCACTAACAACAAGGAGAGAAGGGTGAATGGGGAGAGTGAAAGAAATAAGGGTTTCAAAGTGTAGTATAGCTACTTGCTCTTGAAGAAGTCTTGGGCTTCCCAAGGGTCTTGTAATAGAGTGAACACCCTGACACAACACGAGTGTGTGTTTCAAAGCTGGTGAAAGACCTTCACCTTTAAAGGATTTTAGGATGCTTGAGTTGGCTGTAGCTAGATTATCTGTGATATCTGGATGCTGCTAAGTATAGTTTCGATTATTCTACTTTCATGTGGGGAAGAAGTGTGAATGGGCATCAAAATGTGCCTGTTGTCAGCAGAAATGCAAATGTCAGGGGGGTGGATGGCTAGCTTCTTGAATGGATGTTTTGAGCATACACAATCATTAAAATGCAGGTGTTTTGATACCAAAATACAGAGATTTCACAAAAGGCAATTTTTTAAAAAAGAGTAAACACAGACAGGAGGTACTTAAATGGAAAACGCAAAATGAAATTCTGAAGTTTGCATACAGTATGCAGATATACAGACAGGAGATGCTTAAATGGACTCAGTTGATTAAGAGGGAAGTGAGAATTCCTCCCAGGATTGGTGACTGTGGGGGGTGGGGGGAGAGAAAGATCAAGTAAACAAATAAGAGTTTGCAGCTTGACCAAAGTCTTCCTGTATGCCAGGAATTCTGGGACAGTAGTTCATCTCGTATTCTGGCCTCCATTGCTGTAGGCCTGTGAAGTGTTGCTTGGTTTCAGAGTCCATGATGGTAATATAACAAAAATCAAAAGGACAGTAAGGAAAGAAGGAGATTTACTCATAACACCCTTACAGCTGTTACTTGCCCTATGAGGAGAGTTCTTATTGGTGCTAAATTTCAGGTCACACTGGCCTGAAATACCAGCAGTTTGGGACTGGGAGTGGGATGAGTGGCAGTGGCATGTGCTGTATCCTATCCTCCTTCCTAGGCCTGATCCACTGACATGGGGCAACATGGACTTGCACCAGCTATTTAACCCATACAGGTCCAGGTTACCCCATTACAGCTGCTGGGCCTTTACACAAGGCAAGGGGACAAGTGCCCCCCTTACCTTACAAAGACTTCCAAGATGCAAAATTCCCCTTTCGGATCCATAGGAACTTGGATAGGATTGGGCTTCTATTTTATTGCAGTTCACAGTAAAAAGAGAAAAGGTTTCCAAAGATAGCGTTTAAGAGAAAACCAAAAAGTTCTTGCTACGTTGCCTGGACATTTGAAAATCTTGATGGGTTCCCAGTTTATTAATACAGTTCAGTGACGATCCTGGGGCTTCTGCTGCACTGAGGCTGTCTCTGTAAATGCTGCCCCAACCCGGAAGTAATTGTGGTGGTGTGATGACATCATGGTAATTACTTCCTGCAGCTCCTCCACTTGCCTTTTTGCTTTGAAAGAAGCAGACGGCTGCTGCAGCCAGTCAGAACAGTTGCTTGGAGCAGCCACCTGCTTCTTTCAGTGTGGAAAAAGTGGGCAACCACTCCAAGCTATGTGTAGCAATGGAGCAGAAATGACTATGGGGGCAGTGCCCCCCCCAGTCATGCCACCCAGGGGCACTTGCATCTTTTGACCCCCTTCAGGTACTCTGTTGTAGTGTTCATATACAATACACGAAGGACAGAGTTTATTTGAGATAAAACATGTAAAAGCTAGATCAGAGCTGTCACTTATTCAC
This sequence comes from Lerista edwardsae, assembly GCA_029204185.1. NCBI lineage: Eukaryota > Metazoa > Chordata > Lepidosauria > Squamata > Scincidae > Lerista > Lerista edwardsae. The sequence continues at coordinate 1,845,502 of JAJKFI010000125.1, read as the reverse complement.
ACTGTTGACTCAGAGAAAGGAAGGATTGCTTATCCAATCATTGCCCAAGAGGTGGAAGCTAGTTTCTCACCCCAAGTCAGTCTAACCTGAATTGAGAAGATTTTTTCAGATTCTGGTGGCACAACCAGAATGCAGCTTTGATATAGTCCCTATGTACATTGGGTTAATCTCCTTGGTGTCCTGGACACTATTCATTTAATACACGAGTCGCTGCAAATCAAAAGTAGATGCAAAGTTTCCTCATTGTTCAGATAAGAAACTCCAACTCCCTTTGTTAGACCAGATACTTCCTACCTAGGACCTACTGGCTTGGGGTTCTGCAAAGTGTCACACTAGATTCATGTGTAGCAAAGAGGGATGCTTATTATCATGGGATAAGAGGGATGCTTATTTTGAAACAAGCCAATGAATCAAGCTGCCTATCAACTATGAAGTCCTATATCTCAGATATAATAATATCTATATTATTCATCACACAGCTTACAGGGTAATTTTCTTTGACTCATCAGTTGAAACGGGTTATTTGAAAACAATGCTATATGGAACTGCACCATTTTGTATAATTATTGTAAGAGGCACAGGTTTTTTGTTGCACTCTCCAGTTCCCAGCTACTTTATTTGTAAAAGGATAAATAATATCCTTAGCAAATAATAGCAGCAAGCCATCCATCATTCACATCTGATACAGCAACAGCATCTGGAAGCATGAAAGGAAAATATTGAACCAAATGATAATGTAATTTATGAAAGCTAATGCATTTTCAGTACATACCAGGAAAGGGAAAAGGGAAAAAAACAATGTCCACCAGCCTAATTTTTCTTTAATTAACAGCTCAAACAAAGTGGTTAGGCAAAATACAATTGTCAAAAACACCCAGAAACTGACTCCTGCTTCAAGCCACAAAAATCAATATTTAATCATTTATGTATCATTATGCAAGTGTAGCTGTAACAGCAAGACTGCCCGATCTAACAGCCCAATCCTAACCGTGACCAGGAATAGACGGGCCGACTAGCCTGTGCCACAGCCAGCGCGGGGCTGGGCCTGGCTGCAGCACAACCCGGGGCCAGCGGAAATTGATTCCCCTTACCTTGGGTAATGTGGCAGTGGCCCGAATGGGGCCACTCGAGATAAAAAGCACTGATGCCAGGGTGGCCTGCTCCTGTGCCCTCCACAGCAGCTTGATCTGCAGAACTCAACAGACGACGCTTTGAGCAACATCGAGATAAGCATTATCACCTGCTAGTGCCTTCACATCATGCTACTCTGGCACTTATGTAATGTACTGTAATTCATAGTCTGATAACAGGGTGCACATGGACATGAACAAACTTGCAGTCGGGGTAATGGAGGACATACTGCCTATACCTTTAATAATTGTATAGAAGAGGCAGGTACTGCCCCACGAAGGTTAACAAGTTGCACCTGCCAAAATTCCCTCTTCTACACAATGATTAAATGAATAGGAACTCTGTCATCCACTGTATCTGGTCACGCTGCTTCTAATGAAACCACAAGACTTGCTCTATACTAGTGTTGCAAGAGTGGATGAAGGCTCCTGCTCAGCGCGCAACCTGGAGGACAGAATCTAGTAGTTACTACCTTTCCGCAATGCGGACCCTCTAACTGGGTGGCGAATGACATTAAGAACACCAGTGCTGGATTGGATGTTAAATTGAAGCTTCAAAAATATAGACTTTAATATTAGAGGACACAAGCAGCTAAAAAGCACAGCCCCAAAGGACTGGCTTGTGTAAAGTTCTTACATTTGGCATTGCTTTTTATAGGTTTTTAACAATGTAATCTGTTGTTATCAATCTTTTCTCCCAAGGAGAAAGGGGATTACAAAGGCACAATTTCATGTTACAAGAAGTTTACAGAAATGCAAAAAGAGAAAACACTTAATTTCATCAAGCAGTACAGATACAATGGGGTGTAGCAGGGTGTATGTCGCTTCAGATTCAGGGTGGGAGGCTTCTCAGCAGAGTCTGAAAAGAATTGTCCAGGTGAGCCTAGCTCCTGGGGAGATAAGAACTTGATTTAATTTGAGGCAAGACTTGTCATTGTATACACCTTTTGTCAGAGACCAGATTTGCATTTCTTAAGACTCTGAGAGAAAAGGAGACTTACAGATGTCTCTGGTACCAATTCTTAATATAATAGCTTTAACTCTCAGGATGAGACCCAAAATGGAGTTTGGTCTGTACATGTGTTTGGGAAAGGGAGGGTGTCCACAACCTTGATGGGGTCCCCTGACATCCTGGTCTGACCTTCCCCTTTCCAAGTCCTGCATTATGTGCATCTGACCACTGAGCACAGCAATGCAAGTGTTTCCTGGAGGGCCAAAATAACCACAATGGGGTACAGAGCCATGTTAAGGAGGCTCTCAACAGTTGGACTCCAGCCAAGAAGTGTTTCCCACCAAGAATTACTACTGGCCGCTTACTAGACACTTGAACACCCTCTACAGCACTAGTCTTGTATGCAGAGACAGAAGCAATTTGCAGGGATCCCTCTCTGGGCAGGTGTGTTTGCACAATTCTCTTATTGATTCCGTTTGAAACTTCCAAAGCTTGCTGCTAGCCTACCCAATATGTTGGGATGTTGTTCAGCTGCAAAGGAAGCAGCGGCCTCCTTCTCATGGGAGCTGCCAACTTCTGAAGTAGCCTCTAGCTGTGCTTGTAAACCTGGCCTGATCTGCTGCAATTAGCAGCTGATGATGGCCCAGCCACACACACACAAGTTTCATTTCTGTTTCCTGTGCTGGAGGCACAGACGCCAGTCACTGAGTTATGATTACTAGTATTTATTGATGATATTATATGATTACGGTATAATCAGTGGTGTCATTCAAATGATTTAGGAACAGGAACTCACTTTTGATTGGCACTTGTCGGGAACCCGGAACCAGCCACGGAGCCAGTTCTGGTCCGTTCCCCCTGAATGACATCACTGCCTTCGCCCCCTAGGAATCTGGAGTCGCTCCCTTTAACCCTCTTATCTGAGTGCCGGCCAACCAAGAAGAAAAGCTCTTTGCAGAGGAATCAGGAGCGGGGAGGAGGGAGAGTGAAGTGGGCAGAGTCAGCCCTAGTTTTAACTAGTGGAACTGAGTTCCCCCGGGTTCCCCCTGCATGACATCACTGGGTATAATATATAGTACTGTTTTGCAGCAACGAAGTTCACAAAGTACTTTACGTAGCAGCTTCCCTATCCCAACTGGGCTCACAGTCCAGGCACAAGGGAGACTCCAGCAACCCAAAGGAGCTGGCAGCTCTTCTGATGATGGCAGATCATTGGGTAGACATGTTTTCTCCAACTTCCAATAACCTTTAACATCGGAACCCTAACCTAAGAAACCTTCCGTAGTGTTGACTATTTCTTCCTCTATTTGGACTAACCAAAATATAATAACGTAAGAAGCAATGTTTTGAAGTCAGCATTACTCTTTTTCAAGCTGGATGTTAAGCACAACAGGGGGAAGTCAGGCATGATTAAAATTCCCCCAACTCTGTTGTTTGTATTAGTCTTTACATAGAGCATTGTAAGTACACACTTATCAGAAACAAGTCCTACTTTGTTCAATGGGGTTTTCTCCCAGGTAAGTGTGTAGAAAAGGTAAAGGTTTCCCCATGACCGAATGGTCTAGTCGTGACCGACTGCAGGGGGCAGTGCTCATCTCCGTTTCAAAGCCTGTAGAGCTGGCGTTTGTCCGAGGACAAGCTTCCGTGGTCATGTGTCCAGCATGACTATACACCATAGTGCATGGAACGCCGTTCCCTTCCCACCAAAGTGGTCCCTATTTATCTACTGGCATTTTCACGTGCTTTCAAACTGCTAGGTTGGCAGGAGCTGGGACAAGCAACGGGAGCTCACTCTGTTGCACAGTCTTGAACTGCCAACCTTCTAGTCAGCAAGTTCAGCAACAGCGGTTTAACCTGCAGCGCCACCACATCCCTGTGTATAGGATAACACAGCCTTAATTTGCTGCATCTTTGAGAAAGGTCTCAAAACATCTGCAGATCAGGCTGTTTCCCTTTTTAGAAAAAAAAAATTCTAGCATGGATCTGTTTACAGCACCAATGAGACCACACATGCTGCTTGCAAATGAGACCTTGCAAAAGCAGACAAGTAGAAATAAAGAGAAATGTGACAGTCTTTATATTGGCAAAGCTGAGTTTAATTTTAGGTGACACACTCAGTAAGAGCCAATAGGAGCAAAGTGCATAGTAAGAGCTTGTGGCTGGAGGTCATGTGACCCTCCCAAAGTTAAATTCCATCTTCAGGTGGCAGAAGATTATCTTTCTCCAGTTTGAAATTCCCTCTCCTGGACACCTACATTCCATATGAAAATGTGAAAAATAAATAATCTCCAAAACTGATGAACTTGCTCACTCCTTTGTAATATTTTAGTGGCCTTAATGAAGGTACGGACCGGTGCTACTTTGGCTTTTGGATTTCTTTCTAATAGACCAACTCTGCTGCCACTGACATTTACAGTTTCTTCTCTGGTCCTCTTTAGCAGTGGTAATCCTGGCTGCCCGCCCCCTCTTATATCTGCCCCAATCAGAGAGAGTGCGGGCAGCCGCTCCAGCCCTCCGGATGGCCTAAAAATGTCACTTCTGGTTTTTGCTGAAAAACCGGAAGTAACATTTTTAGGCCTTCCAGAGGCCTAAGAAACCATCCAATGGGTGGGGGGAGAGAAAGAGGGGGAAAAACAAAAAATTGAAAAAAGGCTAAAAACTGCTGTGGAGGGTAGTGGGTTGGGGTGCCATCTCCTGCCGGGTGGTGCCCAAGGCATTTGTCCCACTCTCCCCCCCCCCCGTTATATCACTGCTAAAGTTCTAAAGTTCTTAGAACATTGACTTACATGTCTGCACTAAGGTTAACTATGCCACAGAGAACTTTTAACTTCCACCACTGCAGGCAGGAAAATAAAATGGAAAGCTCTTTTCCTCCTCTCTTCCTCAGAACCAAAAAGGTAAAAAGCCACTATCCATAAGCATCCCGCTGAGATGATCAGGTAACACATTTCTGTAAGCTTCCTGATTCCCTCCTTCAACCTTACATTATCATTAGCTGATCAGAAAAATATTTCAATTAAGAATTTTGATTATTGAGTGAATAGAGCTTGATTGTACTTTGCATTATACTCCCAATATGACATAGCATTTGTATTGTGCTCTCTGAGTGCAAAGCACTTCACATGTATTGGTGTCATCCTAACAACAGCCCTGTAGAGTAAATCAGTCTTATTATCCACATATATTGTAAAGCCAAAGCAGAGAGAGAGAGAGAGAGAGAGAGAGAGAGAGAAGCTTGCCTAAGGCCACCAGAACTGCAGTCCTATACACACTTTCTTGGGAGCAATTCCCATTGAATACAACGAACTTTACTGATGAGTAGACATGCACAGGATTGTACTGTTAGTGACTATAAGACACAGAACAAACTTGCAAAAACTCATGTGAAAATCAAAGCCAAGGGGGAGCTGCAAATTGGGGAAGTTCCAATTTGCAGCTCTGTCTCGTAGCCACTATGCTACATCACTCGATAAACAGGCTCCTACTGGCCTTGGCACTGTTTGGCATTTATTGAGAAAGCCCATCTTTTCTTCGGGTAGCACTCCTGCACTTTTAACAGTGCTGTGGTAAAACTCCACTGATGAAATTTCCCCATCCCTACATGGGAGAAAAACAATGAACCTGCCAGGATATGGTGTAGTATCAGACTCAAGTCAAAATAGCCCTTACTGTTAGTCTAGGCTGCTGTTTCAGTTGTAAGGCAAGGTGCTACAAAAATGTGCCCCTCATAGTGGGAAGCCAAATACTTGAAACCAAAATTCTCACAGGACTACAAGGGGGCAAAGCTGCTCCCAATTAGAGCAGAAGTGTCTGCCAAGTCACTAATCTTGTAATGGAATTATGTAGGTTTTTTCTTTTTTTCAAGTCTTAGAAAGGAAAAAATTTGCCCTCAGCTAGGTAGGGATCAAACCTGCAATTGAAGTGTTTACTGTAGTGTTTCATTGACCTTAATATAATGCAAGTATCTATCATACATGGTCCAGAGAGGGGGGCATTTTCCTGCTTCCGGACTTCTCCTTTGAGCGCCATTAAAATAACAATGAGGTCCAAGACAAATTCAAATTGGGTTGCCACCATTTCTACTGGCAGAAGTTCTGTGCCTTGAATTGACACATGATAAGAAGAACTGTTCCACATGAATTTCAGGCTATAATGACTCTAAGACCCAGAACAAACATGCAAAAACTCATGAAAATCAGAGTGTTCCACATATGTAGCACATGTTTGGCTGAAGAACCTACATGGGTTTTACCTGTGAGGTTTTTTTTCCCCTTCCCACAGAATAAACTAAGTACCACTTTTCACTTCTTAATCTGTGACTTCAGAATTTTCCATGTGGTTTTGAGTGTCTGCTTGGAAATTCACACGGTTGTCCGATAATTGTGGGTTTTGCCTCAGAAGAAGCAAGACAGAACTCTCTAGACCCAGTGATTCCCAAACTGTGGATCAGGACCCACCAGTAGTTGCGAGCCAATTTCAGGTGGGTCGCAGAGCACCTAGAGCAGCCATACTGAAAATATGGGAAGGTGGGAAGATGTAACTGATTGTTGGCAAAGATACACACTCCCTCCTACATTGCAATGCTCCTGCAGGACTTGCTGTACTGATTGCCTGAGTCTTTGGGTATGGGTGACCGAGTGCATTCCTATTACCAAGGCGTATGTGTTTATTTCAGGAAGCCCCAGTATATCTGCAGCAACCATAATAAACTCATAAAACAGAGAATGGTCCTGAAACAGGTTGGAGAAATCAGCAATAGCTTAGGCGCTTGCCTTGAACACAGAAAGGGAGGGAAGGAAAGGTCCACTCCGATCAGCTTGTGCAATTTTTTATGCAGCACCACCCCATTCCAGCAGTGCCAATGAGACGCGACCAGATAGGGCAGGGGTCTCCAAACTACGCCCGGGGGCCAAATCCAGCCCACCACAAAATTTTACCCAGCCTGCAGAAATTTAATATTTGACCTTTTTACTCATTATACGTTATTTCTCAGTAACCATGGCCTTGTTTCTTTGTAAATGTCACATTTCTCTTTTGTTCTGAATCATATCTTGCTATATATAAAGATGAAATAATGCTTACTCATTCATTTACATTTCATTCATTTATAAAATTGATTTTTTTTTAAAGATGTGTAAAATATACAATGTGGCCCTCATTTTGAAAGGTTTGGAGACCCCAAGGTAGAGGCTAAATAAGAGAAAAGACCAAGCTAGGCCAACTCATCTGAATGCCCGCAGAGGCGTTTCTACAGGGAGGGCAAAGCTCTAAGTGTTGCAAGAAGCCTTACCCTGTCATGTGAATCCCTCCTCTCCCTTGCTGCTGTAGCCAGTAAGCAACGCCAAGATGTTGCTGTTCCCTATGAGGATTGGCTAGAACGGTGCAGGAGAGGAGTGATTTCCACTGCAAGGTAAGGCTTCTTGCAAAACTTAGAGCTTTGCCATCCCTGTAGAAACGCCACTGAATGCCTGACCTGTTAATTTCTCTCCTTCAAGGGTTAAGCAACGATTTGCAGAAATAGCGGCTATGTATTTAGCACGACTCTTCCCACGGGGTTTCACGTGACCCTCTCCTCCAGCAGCTGTGTTATCAAAGTTGTCACATCTTTATAGCTGGGTTGTTCCTTTCTAAACTTTGTTCTTTTCCCTTTCTAAATTAGCTGAATTGTTTTCAGCCAGATAACGTCTTTATCCAATGGACCAACATGGGGTTAAAGGTTCTTTTTCCTCTGACATAGCAAATAAAGAACACAGAGTACAAACAAAGTGAGGAACATGTCAGTTTAAACAACTTGTGACATGCAAATGTATGCAAGGAGGCTCTGGCTTTTGTTTTAGTAAATGAAAAGAAACCTGAATGTCTACAATGGTAAAGGCTTGTAAATCTGGAATTGCAGGGTGGGAATAGTAAGGGTGGGAATAGCTACAGGGGGAGCAACACTTAAGTATTGCAGGTGCCACAATGCACCGTGTAAGCAGCCCCTCCTACTTGCCACTGGAGCCATTCTGGGCAGTAATGGCATTGCCATTATTGTCCAGAATGGCACCAACAGCAAGTGGGAGGGGCTGCTTGCACGGTGCATTGTGGCGCTGCAATACTTACCACGCCGCCCTCCCCCCCCTAGCTATGCTACTGTAGGGTGGGATGGGGAAGTAGCTTGGGGGGAAGTAATTTTGAGCAAAAGAACAAGGCAAGGTTGAAAAGCAATCTAGAGACTGTAGGAGATTCGGGAGTCCATAATTCAGAGTTATTTGCATTCAGGTGTCCTGTGGGAGCTGCTGTCCTTAGTCACACAATCGCTCTGAGTTCAGATCTCCCCTCTGCCATGCACTCACCTTAGGCAAGCTACTTCTCTTCAACCCTGATAGCAATAGGGGGTTAACAACACTTACGTTCCGATCCTGTTTGGGCACCACACCAACATTCCATGGACACCAGTGAGATGTCCATCACATCCGGAACCCATCCAGGCAACACCATGCCTACGCAGCCCTTCCAATAACTCTGCAGCAGCCCGTCCCAGCAACACCAACAATGGCCATGGAAAATGTGACACAGCCCACCCTCCACTGAGCAGCATCAGCATACCCTTGGCATGATGTTGGCGTGACACATCTCCATTATCAGTGTCCAAGGAGCCAACCACCACCTCCACCCAGCCCCAGTGGCCAGAGCAGTGCTCCCACACAGCAGGGGGCAGGGACAATGAGTGACTAATGCTCATGTCAGAAACACCCGCGGCAAGAAGGGAGAGAGGCAGGTTTAGAACCCATACCAGCTACTCAAAGCTGCTGCCTAACAACCCAGCTGCAACAGAAGTCAGCCAACATGTAGCTCAGTCAGTATTTAACACCTTGCATCACAGCAAAGAGGTGCACCTGGCTGGGAAGCTGTAGCACAGGAGCCCATCAGAAGGAGCACTGAATGTGCCAATCATGCACTGGCATGTGACACAGGATGTGTCTTGCATGTGACACTGCAAGAGCCCACCCATCTGGCCACAACCACCCAATGTTTCAACACTGGCTATGTGGGCCCTCCAGTCTCTCTACCGCAGCCCACAATATACAATGGCAGCATAGCACAGAGGGCTCATGTTCTCTGAGAGATGTTATACCACCCTGTCACAGCATCATGGAGTGAGAGTGCTGCCCCCCCCCACTGAGTCTCACCCTTAGACCAAATGAGATAAGAAACAATGAGGATAGAAAGGGGGATTCAGATACAAACAGGGATAGAGTGCCTCTCCTTTTAACCATTGTTTAGAAGAGGGAATTTGGGCAGGTGTAGCTCATCATGCAAGGGTTTCAAGAGCTGTACCCGCCCAAATTCCCTCTTGTCAAGCAATTCTAACACGGCTAACCATGGTTAACACAGGCAGTCCTTTCTTTCAGGAAACAGCTGTTCTTTTTAAGAAAACAGCGTAATTTAAATAAAATATTAGTTTCAGCAGTTTAATAATTAGTTCAGTGTTCTTTACCATGGGTTGCAGGGTTAAGCCCACAGATCCAGGGGTGGCCCATCTGTCAGGGAAGGTGATGCTGGTTGCATCAGCAGCAGATTTCGGGGTGTGTGTGTAAGAGGGTGGCACATTCAGGGTGCCCGTCTCACCCTGAATCTGCTGTGGTCACCAACTCCTTACAGCCCGCTGCAGGTGCAACTTGCCCTCGTCTGCTTCCTGCCAGCTCAAAGCCAGCGGAAAGTGGATCATCCATGTCCTTACCTGGCTCCAGGCACCATTTTTTTTCAAACAAGGAAGAGCAAGATTTCTGGGTCGGTTTATAGGATTTGTACTGGTTTATCCTGTAAACAAAGGAGCTCCTTCATTCATGTGGTCCCGTTGTATCAAACCAGAAGTCCTGCACTTCTGTGATTGAAGAAACCGAGAAAGGAGTTAGGATTGCAAAGGCCAGCAAAGTTTGGCAGGCACAAGGGCCACCGTAAAAAGCACATTTGGACCACTCTCGGAGTTAGGGAGGATGGTGCACGTTTGTGTGCTGGCCTCTCTGACTCCGAGGGTAGTCGAAATGTGCTTTACAGTGTCCCTTGTGCCAGCCAAACTTTGCTGGCCTAACTGCGCTGGCCTAACTCCAGGTTAGGATTGCTCTCTGTGACGTTGAAATCAGGCCTTAGCGCTTGTAATTAAAGGCTATCCTATAGAGTGGTTCAGGTTAGATTTCAAAGACTGCTGAACCAAAGATGCCCTGCCTGATGTAGTCCCCCATCATCACTAACAAGGAAAAAAAAAGCAGCTCCTTCCCACACAATCCTCTTGATAAAACAGGAAGTGCTGGTCACACTGAGAACTCCCAGCATGCACTGCACTTTTATTCAAAGGGGCATTAAAGAACAGACACGTATTTCTTGTGTGGTCTGTAAATGGACCACTTGAGGAAGGAACAAGGGGAAGGGGTAGGGGTAGGGGTAGGTTCTACTGCCTGCACAGGTTTTTGTTTTTGTTTTGGCACAGGCAGCAGTGAGCTGGTCCACTCCCTTGCTCCTTCCCCATGTGGTCTGACTACACGAGGAAGGAATGGGGGATGGGATAATGACACAAATGAGCCATTTCTCCATTGCTTTTATCCAGTGAGAAGTGAATTGATGCTGCTAGCATCTGCAGTGGGCTGGAAGGGGTGGTGTAAGGGTATCCTGAATCCACCGCTCCTCCCGCCTCCCGCCTTGATGCAAACCACACCCATTTGCCTTATGGTTTGGCAGACTTGTTTGTGATACCTAATTGATAGTCTTGAGGTAACCCAATGGTCTGTAACCTTTCAAATTTCAATGAGAGATACCATTCCCTGCAAGTAGAAAAATATCTCCCTGCTTTGCTAGGTTTTTTTTTTTTTTTACTGCAAGGGTTTAAAATATACACGCACCTAGAGTAGCATTCAAAAACTGTAATTGTCCACAAAATATAGTAGATTTTCTCATCACAAACTTCTATTTGTATAGTTTTCTATTCTATAGTAGATTCTCTCATCTTTCTATTCTATAGTAGATTCTCTCATCACAAACCTCTCCCACTTTTGCATGGTATAAATCCAGCCTCAAAGGCAAGCTAGATTACTACATGCAGAAGCATGTGATATTTCCTTGACAAGCTTACTTAAAACAAGAAAAGGAAAAGTAAAGAGAGGCAATTGCAATCAGAGAAGTAGAGGGGAGAGGACTTCTTAACCCTTTCTTTGGTGCTATTCCCTGCTCCGAATCATTGTCCTCCCCAACTTTTTCTTTTGCAGGGTTCCAAAAGCAAGAAGCAAGCAAGCAGTATTTATATACTGCTTTTCAGCAAAAAGTTCACAAAGTGGTTTACAGGTAAAAAAATTAAAGTTAAATGGCTCCCTGTCCCAAAAAGGCTCACAATCTAAAAAATGCAGAACATCAGCAGCAGCAGCCACTAGAAAAGGCACAGTGCTGGGGTGAAGAGGGACTGTTACTCTCCCCCTGCTACATATAAGAGGAACACCACTTGAAAAAGTGCCTTTTGCCCAGTTAGCCGCACATATTTGAAACAACATAGGGCAGTGGTTCCCAAACTGTGGGTCTGTGGCCCACCAGTAGAGCAACTCAATTTGAGAAGAAACAACTCAAGGGGGAACTGCTACTTTGGGGCGGGGGAGAACACTGCTGTTCAATCAGCATTATAGCCACAGAGACTTGAGCGGCTGGTTAATTACATTTTTTTTACTGGGTTCTGATTCTAACAAGTTTGGGAACCATTTAACTAGGGGATAAATGCTGGGGGAGGGAGCTATTTAGAGCAGAGAAATGTAGATAGGTAAAGGCTGAGCACCTCTCCCCTGCCCTGCCACTTCTTTGATCCGTCACCCCTCCAGAAGTTCCTCCTTTAGAATGGCTTTTGGAGTAACATCCAGTATGCATCACTGTCATGTTTAGTTTGGCCCTTGGATGGCAGCAGAGGCAGGGTATGTTCTTAACCAAGAAGATATTATGAAGTAGTACAAGCACATGCATAAGAGCATTTGTTACACAGATGTGGTCTGATCACAAACCTCTCTTATTCACAGATGTTATTTTTCCCCTGAAAACAGGTGCTTCAGAGGCAAATAGCGGTTTTACAGGGATTTTTCAGTGGGAAATAGTTAACCCCCCCCTCCCCATGTGCCTGGTTCCCAATCAGGATCAGGCCCACCCACAGTAGTTTGGGATGAAGGAAAGTGTAATTCATGTTGGATGCAGGTCTTTTGGGCACGTGCTTGTGTGCATTTCTAATTTGACCCAAGGATAATAAACATTTCGAACTAAGTAGAAAGGAAGGCACCCCTTGTCAGCAGCAAAGCACAATAGTCATTGTAGAGGCATACAACGAACCAGGGAAGGCAAAAGGTAGTAAAAGCTGGTAGTTGATCACATGTTCAACAACTTACTTTAGAGGGCAAGAGGTCTGGCTGAGTGGTAGAGCTGCCATCTTTAGTCTGAAGAACATCTGGGGCTGCCGGTTCGAAATAACTGGAAGTATCCAAGAGCTGCTGATGAGCTGAGTCATCCCAGCGGGTGAGAGGAGTAGAGATGACCACCCTCAGTGAGAGTGAGAGGGCAACTCCTCTCACTCTCACTGAGGGTGGTCATCTCTACTTGACATCGGTCAAGTATGGGAAGAGAATGCAGCCAGAAGGATGCCAGACTGAGAAGGAATCCAACTGTAGTGAGAGACTTGTCTTGAGTCCATGTTAAATCTGGATCTAGATTGCAGCCTGGCATAGACGTGTACAGAAATGTTATAGAATCTGATATCCACACTGGTTTGTTTATACCATCTGGGGAGGGATTGTAGCATGTTCAGCATGCAGACAATCCTGGGTTTCATCCCTGGCATCTCCAGGTTAGGGTTAGGAGGAATGACTCCTGTCTAAAACTCTGAAGAGCTGCCATCAGGCAGAGTAGACAACATTGAGTGAGATATGTAGCTGCCTAGACTGGAAGGCAGCTTGCATATGCCCATATATTATATTTTTCTTGAATACTGCAATATTAGAATGGTACCCAGGTTTCAGACACAATTATATACCGTATTTCAAGTAAGGACACCTGCTTGATTCCTCAAGCCATTTCAAAACTGGGAAAGAAAATGAGAGAATAATAATATCCATCTTGCACACTGCAGTAGTCAAATGAATGATGGTGTGTTCATTCAGGACAAGTTCAAACATTAGCTGAACCCCTATGCCCATTTTCAAAGAGACTGAGGAGGATATAAAACACAATACAGTACAATGCAGTATCTGTTGAGGCACTGAGAAGTCAGAATGACACCTAGTACATCTTAATTCTCTGTCTGAAGTTTGAGCATAACCACCCCCTGTAATACCCTACCTGAAGTGAGATGTCCCAAGCTGTTTAAACTTTTATTGCAGTTTTTGTAATTATATGTATAAATGTAAAACAAATAACTAATGAGGGTGAAACCCATAGACTAAACAACAATGTTCCTAATATACTGTATAACAAAGGCTCATTGTAGATGTATTATTATTAAGTATACTGTATGTATTATAATATGTATATATAATACAATATGCATTATAATACATGGATGTATTATAATATGTATGTTGTTGTTGTTGTTGTTGTTGTTGTTGATTGCACCATCACTGTACATGTCAAAGTGAAAATACAGGTCTCTGCCCCAAGGACATACTTCCCAGTTACTGACAAAAGGAAGACCACACAGGGCTGGTGAGGAAGAGTGTGAAAGGCAGCAGAGAGGGAGGCAGATCTATACACCTAAAGGCAAACAGTACATATAATAGGTTAAGCAAAATTAAGTAAACTATACTATGGCTTACCTATGTCCTGGAGATGCAGAAAAAAACTGCAAGCAATCAACTATTGCACAAAGAACAAACAAGCAAACAACCACCACCACCACCTTCAGTCTTTCACATAATGTACACAATGACTGTGAGGAATCTATATACAGTACTGCAGTTATGAAACTGCAACCAATCAATCCAAAAAGTAATCAGTCAATGCCGGGTGTAAAAAACCCAAAAACCCTTAATTTGCAAGATAATCTTGTCCATGATCAGCTTGTCTATGCCAAACTATGCCAAACTATCATCCAAACTATGCATAAATGGGTGGAATTGTAGCCTGGTTTCCATTCCTTGCAATTACAAATTTGGCAGTCCTAAGTAATAGAGAAATTAAGTGTTTGCTTTAAATCACCCAATGATTGTGCTTTACAAGTTTTTGGTAACATTTCATGTTTTATACAGACAATGATCTTCAAAGTATAAACTGGGAGGTCAGGCATTAGCAAACAGAACCTTTGGGATCCCCAGGCACCAAAATGACAGAGGAGTCATGTTTGCATTGATGTCTGGAGGAAAAAGGAAGGCCTTTTTGTACATGAATCTGAAACAGGTTGTTTAGCATTGTATGTATTTTTTATCATTACATGGCTTCAGCAACTCATACAGAACCTATGGCATTTGGGTTACGACCTTATACACATTTACCCGACAGTAGGTCTTATTGAACTCACAGCCCAATCCTAAACTGGTGCAGTAGAGCTGCTGCTGCTGCATCCAACACAGTTTAGGAGCAGGCTGGAGGTACTTGGAATAAGGTTTCCCCCCCCCCCTTATCACAAGTAATGCCCAAGCTTGCCCGTTGGGCCTCGCAAGTCTGTGCCTGCTGTATAGGCGGGGGCTTTTCGAGCACCCCCATGTAAAGCTGGCAGGCCGGGTGGTGGGGTTAGGATATGGCAGAAGTCTGTTCTGCCAATCCCAGCCCTTATTTGCCCGATTCGGGCCTCCTCCAACCCAAAAGGCTCCCTCCCATCCTCAGAACCACCATCCCTCTGCTCCTGTATGTACTTCATTGGGCAGAAAGTTTGAATGCAGCATTGGTGGACCAGTGCAAGCCTCTCGGTCAGAGCCTCACCAGTAGGGGGAACCAGAGGCATAGCTGAAGAAGTGCACGGGGATGCAACTGCACTGGGCTACAAGAGTGAGAGGGCAACACTCCCCTGCTTGGGGCTGTAGGGCAACCGAGGACTTGTGGGAGAAGCAGGAGGGGCTGGGGAAGGCAACAGGCTGAGGGGGCGGTTAGTGGCAAGATATTGTGTTCGCCACTGCCACCTTGGTAAAAGTTTGTTT
The DNA here is from genome assembly GCA_029204185.1 of Lerista edwardsae. Lineage (NCBI taxonomy): Eukaryota > Metazoa > Chordata > Lepidosauria > Squamata > Scincidae > Lerista > Lerista edwardsae. Next base: position 1,830,293 of record JAJKFI010000125.1, on the reverse strand, counting down.
TATTTTGTTTTGTAGAAGCGGCAGCGAATACTTAGCGGCAGCTAAGTGAGGGGTCTCAGCTGTCCGGAATCTTCTTAATTGCAGCACTAGCTGGATGGAACCTTCCTTATTAGGTACTTCCTAACTCTAGCTATGACCTCACACCTTTTTGCAGAAAACAAAGCAAATAGGAAATTATACTTCCTGATTAAATTACCTCAAGAAATGAGCTAATTATCACCAGCTGGTACCTTAACAGCTTTAGCGCTTTTTCATGAGATGGAGTCATGTTGAGAATATGGAGTCAAACCATGGCCTAGCCTTCTTTTGCTCTTTACAGTCAGTTCAGACAATACCATCTATGGGCTCCGCCCACCACATGATGAGGGTTGCAAGTGCGCCCAACATGCCTCCCACTAACCTTGCTGGCATAAACCACAGAAGGAATGGACTGAATGTATCACCTCCCCAAACAATTTCAATACTATACATATAGTCAACGCTAGTATTTAAATTGCACATGAGTGGCTGGGACAGTTTACTTCATGCAACTATTGGGGATTGGAACAGTGTGCCAGAAGGACAAGCTGTGTGTGCTCATGGTTCTCATTATGTGGTGGACAAGACCTGTCCAAACCAGCTTCCTAATTCTTAGCAGCCACTGCACGACAAACAGCCCAACCTTAACCCTGTGCTGGAATAGGAGGCCTGCCAGCCTGCCTCCTATCCAGTATGGGGTTGGGACTGCATGTGGCGCAACTCGGAGTAAGAGGAATTCATTCCCCTTACCCAGAGTAATACCCCAGCAGTCCCAGTAGGCTATTTCCCAGCAGTCCCAGCAATTTCGCTGGTGCAACTTTGAGTGGCCCATTTAGGGCTGACTAGACTGGACCGGGGGTTAGGATCTGACACATGTGCCTGATCCTGGCACCACCACTCTTCCCAGGCCGATCTGCCCATAGGCCCTCCATCCCTTGACTTCACTTGCCCCATTCCACCTTCTCTCCACCCGCCTCTCCTCCTGAATTCCCTGCGCTGAACTTGGCCAGCACTTCTCCACTTACCTGGAGTAGAGTGGAGGCTGGATGTGGCCTCCATGGGCCACTGCGCATCCTCGTGACTCCCAAGTTGGTGCAACATGCCGGCCCACCACTGCGGCTTTGGATTGGACCTTTAGGGTTGTCTGATCCTGTACAAGTATCCCGTATCCATGGGGGTTCTGTTCCAACCACCAACAGATAAGGAAATCCCAGTTATGGGGGAATGCTATATAAACCAGCAGCTAGCCTGCATGATACAGTGCTTCTTGTGACTTATTCTCTAGCATGCAGGCATACCTCTCATACCTTTGTTTAAGCAAGTCTAAAGCAAGAAATGCCCATGCTTCCAGTGCGACTACATAAAAATATCCCCGAACCATGGATAACTGAATCTGCGGATAGGGGGGGCTCAGCTGTACATTAGGGTGCAATCCTAACCTGGCGTTAGGCCAGCACAAATAAGCCAGCAAAGTTTGACTGGCACAAAGGACACCGTCAAGCATGCTTGGACCACTCTTGGAGTCAGAGAGGCCAGCACATAGATGTGCGCCATCTTCCTGGACTCCGAGAGTGGTTCAAACACACTTTATGGTGGCTGTTGTGCCAACCAAACTTTGCTGGCTTAACTGTGCCGGCTTAACTACAGGTTAGGATTGCGCCCTAAATTCTTTCGGGCTTATGCCCATAAACACATAGGGTGGTTGCCTCAGGTGGTGATCTAATGTATGCTTTCTTGGGAGTAAGTCCCACTGAACACAGTGAAACCTACTTCCAAGTAAACATGTACTGTACAGGACTGTGCCTTTAGTCTCTGTTTAAACATGTAATCTTCCTTCCACCCACTGTCTCTTCTGGATTTCTTTTCGTTCTTTAAAAAGGACGTATTTTTGATCAGGGACATGCTGTTGTGACTGAAGTATCTTGCCATAATTCTCTGAAATCATTTTGAATCTGACCAAGCATCCCATTTCCACTTGCAACAGAAAGATGTTCAACAATAGAAGGACCAGACAGACAAAAGAGAAATAAATTTCAGCCTCCCTGGTGTGAGACAAGACAATGCAGGAAAGAAACAACTCTTCTAATTCAGGAACTGACTGAGATTCCTTGTACTTGTCTCTCTGGCCTCAGGCTTCATACTCAAGACCTTTATTTTTAACTAGCTTGTCCTTACCCGGCGTTGCCCGGGTATTTATGTATCCCAAGCTTCTATTAGACAGGAAAACGAATGAATTATATCTGTAGTGTAAAATCGAAGTAATTTTATGTACAGGTAATTAAAAGTAGAAGTACAGTATAAAAATTATAAAGTAAAATCTTTTACAAATTCACTATAATATTAATTTAACTCCGAACTTGATTATAAACAACATTTGTAGTTTCCCCTCCAGGAGCAAGAATAAATACATTCTTGGGTGAACCCACCCTTGAGCAAGCAACATAAAGTTGTCCAGGGGAGAAACATGGCAATCGCAAATCCACTCCGCAGTACTTAATGGACTGCCCCTGTGACTTGTTGATCGTGATTGAGAATGCAAGTCTCACTGGAAATTGCAATCTCTTAAAATTAAAAGGGAGATCCGTCGGAATTAATGTTATCCGTGGGGAAAAATCTGTTTCACCCTCTCCCTTTCTTGTTAAGATAGTTGCTTCAATTACAGTACCCAGCATCTTCTTGACACACAGCCTTGTGCCGTTGCAAAGTTTTGGCGGGTCGAGGTTCCGTAGTAAAATAATTGGAGATCCCACTGTAAGTCAAAGATGATGTGGTGGCAATCCAGCCAGATCATGTAGTGTAGGAAGTGTAGGAAGTCTGTTGGGAAATGGACGACCTCATAGGCATCTACTATGGTATCAATAGACTTGTATTCAGTGACTATGCCTGGTAACATGGCAAGTATTTGATTGGAGTCCAAGACCGGGCAGAATGATTTCTAAACATTTCCAGAAGGTTCTACAGAGTTCTATTCATTCTATTCGACTCCACTTGGGCTTAAATGTCATCGGGACTGTCACCAATCAGCTTAGCGACCCCGAAAACTATGGATTTGACAGTAATGTTGGTCATTTTGGACATTTTATTTTTCACCCCTTCTCATCCCCCATGCTGATGAGGGCTGAACATGGACTTAAATGGCATCAGGAATGTCACTATTCATCTCGGCAACCCCAAAAACTATGGGTTCGACAGTAATTACATGTCACCCCCTTCCCACCCCTACCTCTAGGGGTGTTAGGGGTGTCTTACCCCCACAGTATTTCTAGAAGTGGGATGAGTTGTGAAATCTGAAATCAAATGGGGTCCTCTACGCCACTATCAGCGTGCTGCGGATATTCTATTTCCAAGCACTGTATCTTGCACCCCTTCTCACCCCCTCCCCATGCTGATGGGGGCTGAATGTGGATTTAAATGGCATTGGGAGTGTCACCATTCATCTCAGCGACCCCCAAAACTATGGATTCAACACTAATGTCAGCCTAGGGGTGCTAGGGGTGTCTTACCCTCACAGTTTTTCTTTCCAGAGTGTAAGGCATATATGTACCAAGTTTGGTATAAATTGCTCCAGGCATTCCAGAGTTATGCTGGAACATACATACACACATACTTTCAGTTTTATATATATAGATATAGCTTCCTGCTGAATAGACACAGTCACACCACAGTTTAATTGCCACTGCAGTGCACTGCCGAAGAATTACTTGCTGTAAAGGTGTACCTGCAAAGCTTAATTTGCTTTGCAGGAGACACTGTGGGCTGCAGGAAAAGAATGGCAGGTGGACCTGCTACTACTTCTGATAAATACAGGCATGCCTCGGTATCCACTGGGGTTCCATTCCAGATCCCACTGTGGATACCTGAAACTGTGGATACTGGGGACCCCTTTTTAAAGATATGGGAACGTCAGTGGTTTTGCTGCAACAAAGTTAAAAAGGTTTGTTGAATGTTCCCCTATCCTTTTAATAGGCTTCCCAGTATCCATGGTATCCGTGGGTAACTGAAACCGTGGATACTGAATCAATGGACACCAGGGCACTCCTGTACAAGATTGAAATCTAGCATCTTCCCTGGAATAGTTCTAGGAGAAGAGTAGAAATTGACTCTTCTACTGGATTCGAGATCTACCTGGATCATAAGACAGAAGTGGGTAAAACATGGAAGGTAATGTGTGTTACTATTGCACTGTGTTAGCCTCCATTGCAATTAACTGGTGCCACAGAATAGGCTGAGGCCACAGCGCATATACAAGGGGCCAAGCAAGACCACCCATGAAGGGGAGACCACCCATTAACTCTTAATGTCCCCCTCCATGCACCATAAGCCCATGGAGACAAACATTAGAGAAAGGCTAAAGTAAATTGCTGCTAGCTGCCATTTCCACCTGCTGCTGCTTTAAGTATGTCTTTTCATTGTCTTGTCTACTTTTGTAAATTGCTTGTGCATTTTTAAAACTACTTTTGCATGTGTAAAACATTTAAACTTATAGGCCACTTTGAGAAAAGTGGCCTCTAAGTGCTAAAGCATGCTTTTCTGTTTCTTCAGAGAACTAATTGTTTGAGTCACATGAAGTAAAGGATTCCGTGGTTACATCTGCAATCAATTCATATACATTGCAACGGGGTCCCAATCCTGATAAGGATCATAACAAGAGTAGAAGGCTAACCCCCTCCTCCGTCACAATCCAAATCCAGCTGCTATTTGCTAAATGAAAAACAAGCACATTAGCCCCAATCACCTCCCTAAGATGCCTAGTCTGACTTGGTGTTTGGTTTTCTTTAAGAAAAAAAAATCCTGCTGGCCAGTTTAACAACCCGCCTTTCCTCAGCAACCACTGCAGAACAGGTTTTAACAGAATAAGCATTGTGTACAGCAGGAGCAGAAGGCAATAGGGTAGGCTTAGATTGTGAGACTTGATCGAAGGCGCACCAACACACAGCCATCCCTCTTTTCACCCTTGAAGTGATGGAGGAAGATGCCATCATACCGGCCAGTGAGTGTAAAGGGTTTTGCCTTCCCTGTGGTTTGGCAGGTTTGCACGACTTACCTGGGGCATTTTGCCTCTGGTGAACCTGCTCTCCCCTGCTTATATTATACAGTGACATGTGCTATTCTTGACATGTACCCAGGAGTGCTCATGGATAGATGATAATCATCCTACAAGAGGTGGAACTGAATGTTTTTGAGGCCCCTTTTAACATAATGGACCTTCCTTCCTTCCTTCCTTCCTTCCTTCCTTCCTTCCTTCCTTCCTATTTTGAATAATGTATACCCCGCCTATGTCGAAGCAAATGCCCAAGATGGCTTACATGGGCAGGCTCGTCTAAACCACCATTTTTCAATGGGGTTTTTACAAATATAGTAATTCTGCGATTCACCAAATTGATTCAATTATTATGTGATTCACCAAATCCCCAGTCCCAGATGTAGCCTTCACAGTGTGGTTCTCTCCTTTGGCCGTGTGACATTGAGCTTGAGCAGGTGATCGTAAGTCCATCCTGGACAAGTCCTCAAGGTTGGACCCTGTTTTTTTGCTGGCTGGCTTTCTCACAACTTTCCTGCACTGGCTAATCAGCTCCACAGTGACTCCATTCTGCCACAACAGGTACTGCAGCTTGTCACAGCCTGGCATTCTGTCTCCCATCCAAAACTACACAGATTATCCCGCTTAGCTTCAGGCAGTACCAGCAGCTCAACCATCAGTCCACACCTCCTGCACCTTTCACATTAAATGCCTGCTTTTTTCTTACCACCCTAGTAGCTCAAAATAAGTCTTGTTTGCCTTTCTGAATGGTTCACTACCCATTCATTTTTCATCTCAAGTCCGTTAGCCACTGTCTAAGATAGATCTCTTGCCATGTGACCTATCTTTAAGAAGACATTAAACACATGAGTTCATATTAGCGGCCGTAACAAGGGCAGCACGAGCATCTGCACTGCCTGAACACTGCCTCTGCGTGCATGTGCACACTCATGTGCATGTGCACCCCCAGGGATGAGAGAGAGATAGAGGATGTCCCCAAGCCCTCTTCCTTTTACTTACGTTGAGTGCTGTGTGTGGCCTCCTTGCTTTGCGAGGCGCATTTCCCTTTGAAATGAACAGGAGTCCAGCATCCCCTGCTCATCACAAGCAGCACAGAGCAGGAAGGCATGGACATCATGCTCACTCTAAGTAAAGCAAAGGGGGACCAACTCCAAAATAGGCAGTGATTTGGGGCTGCAGGAGCTCCCACCCCTTCCTCCAGCAACACTGGAGGGAGAAGGAATTTGCCACTGCTGCCATTCTCTTCCAACTTGCTCTCAGCAAATCAGGAGGAGGATTGGAGCCCCCAGCAGAGTGGCGGCATATAGATGGGTTGGGAGCTCCTCTGTTTGTCGCCCCTCCAAGCCAGCCCCGTACGGAAGAAGCACTTCCAGGCCATTGACAGTACGGAGGCCCTACCAGCAAGGACTGCCAACCAAGGTAACCAGCTGTGATAGGAGTGCCAGGCTGAAATTTAGCACGTAAAGTTTTGCCCGGCATAGAGATGCTGTGAGATGGTTTACCAGCTGAAACTCTGCATGTCACACATCTGGCAATGACACAGGAGCCCTATCAGGAAATCAAAGGTGTCACCTGTAGTGTTGGATGCCATGAACCTGGCACATAGCCCAGCCCCACATCATTCTGGTCTTATGCTGCATTGTGCATGCCTTCTTTCCTAGTGAGACTGTTGTAACCACAGTGCAATCCTGGAATTAATCCAAATGATGGACTAGCCAGGTCTCTTTCCCTGGCTACAGTGCATTAAAAAAAACAAACACCTGTGGTCCCAGGTTGGCGCATAGACCATTACACTATTTTGTGGGTGTTCACATACTACTTGCTAATCTCCAGCCTCTACTACAAGCCTTGGCCTCCGAGGTATTTTCAAGAGAGCACTGGGGACTGTCATACACAGGCAATTTCAATTACTTTCAAAAGTGCAGCATGCCTTGAATGTCATACAGTAGGTTTTTTTTAATACACCTTGCCACAATGACTGGCTTAGGGAGCTCTGCTGATATATTGCACACCTTCTACCCTCTGCCACACACACTCCACAATGCAACACACAAACATTCCCTTGACAACAGCCAGACAGCTGCTGATCTCCTCAACCTCTCTGTCCCTCAGAACTCCTAACATGTCCTTCTATCAAAGGCGCAGCCGGCTGCAAAAATAATATTTCAGCAGAGATGAAACCTTTTCTGGGGAATATGCAAAGAGCCAAGCAAACAAAACCAGGTTTGTGTGCAGCATCAGAGAATTGCACTTCTGAGGAGAATCAGATTTGCAAGAATCAGGGGCTTGCATCTCTTGTAGAGTGGCAATAGAACACGTTTGGCTTGAGAGATAGATGTAATGGCTATCAAAGCCAGAAGGGAGGGAGCGATACCGGCAACAGATAAGGCTAGGATTTGATTACATTTTCACAGGAGCAATTGAAGTAAAACGCTTTTGTGAGTCCAAAAAGGAAAGCGGGATTGAATTATCAACAATACCAGAGGGGGGGGGGGACCATGGAAAAATAGCAATTGTGTGACCTAGTCTTTAAAGTCACAGTGCACCCTTTAAGCATGATAAAATAAATGCAAACAAATATTTTCAGGAACTTTATTTGCATAAATTTGCAACCTCATTTTTGAAAAGGCATTCTTAGAAATCAAGGGCCAAGGAGCTGCATCTGCAACATCCTAGTACTAATGTAAGCTTCCTTCAGTCCATCAGCCCAGTGTATGTAGTCTGAGGGCCAAGCCCTGCTCCAGCCAAGACCATTGAAGCCCTCTTGGCTGTTTTAGCTGCCTCACCTACACCACTGAAGCTTCCTTCTGGTTGCCCTCCTCTTCTGGCCATCTTTCGTCTGGCCAACTACCCCAGGCTCTCCTGTCTTCCATTCCCCAGTCTTTTCGCAGCTTCCTTCCTGTCCTGTCGGCAGCACCCCCCTTTGTTCACCCCCTTTGTTCACCCCCCCCTTGTTCACCAAGATGTGTCCCTTCCCTACAGTAAAGAAACAAAGACTGAATAGTCGCATTGGTCCACAGACAATATTCTGTAGGACAACGAAAACGTCACAAGATCATGAGCCTATTGGACTGGCTTGCCCGTGAGGCAGGGTGAAGCTGCTTCTTCAAGTGGCAAACAGAAGCCAGTGAACCGATGAAGGGTGCCCTGCCACTGCCTGGTCCCTGGCCACAATCCACCCATTCTGTGCTTCAATCCTCTGCTTGCTGTGTGAGAGGAGGATTGGGGCAGGGGCAACACTGCAAATAGAGGTGGCAGAGCTGGGAGAAAGCAGCAGCTCAGGGTTGTAGCCATCCTGGCTTGATCTCTCCCCTTCCAAGAAAGGTCAGGCCTCCGCTGCCTTCCAAAGTGGCAAGAGGGTAAGAATGAAAGCCGTGGTGGCCTGATGGTCGCCATAACCTCCTCATTTGCATCTCCCCCTCTGTTGGATCTTTATTTCTATTCCACCCAGAAGCTTCTTCAAATGCTCCCAGCATGCTCAGCCTAGGTAGTTTGAAACTGTGGTTTGGCAGGAACAGTAGAAAGGATAGGGGGGCTAGGGTGCTCCCAGATGATCTGTGCTGCCAGGGCCTCCTCTTGGCTCACCCGGATACGACTTTATTCAGTAGGCTAAATGAGCCTGTTCACAGTCCAGGCTATTCTGGAGGGATGGGGGAAGTGGGCAACTGGGCCTGGGGACCCTGTGCACCAAGACACGTGTGCAAAAAGGGGGGGGTGCATACAATTAGGGCCCTGCTTCCAGCATCACTGAACAATGAGCTGGGTCTACGAGCAAGTGCTCAAGTTCTTGAGAACTTTTCTTCACGCTGGAAGTTAAAGAAGGAAAAACTGGACGTGATATAGAATCCCCAACTCTGTAGGTTGTAGCAACTTAAAGATGGATTGCAGGTAATTTTATGAAAGCTTAATTTGATTGCTGGCTGCGGCTGCAATCCTATCCCCACGTATCTGGGAGTAAGCCCCATTGATTACTGTGGGACTTAGTTCTGAGTTGGCATGTCTAGCATTGGGCCCTGAGACAAAGATTTTAGGTTATCTAAGTGCTTCTGGGACAAAGGAAACCATAATGGCCACTCT
>JAJKFI010000125.1:1780168-1820757 GCA_029204185.1 Lerista edwardsae | reverse complement strand
TTTTTTGGATCTGTGATGGCCATTTCACACACACAAGTCTTAACTTTTTTGGGCAGCTGCCATGAAATGACCTGTCCCCTCAAACAAGGAGTAGAATAATCCGTAGTAATTGAAATCTCCTTGCTACCTCCCAAAATGCTTCTCTCTCTGCAAAATACTAGGTGCCACAATGATCACTGCAGTCATTTACACACATGTACTGCCTTACTTGCCAAACTCAAATTAATGTTCCACTTTTAAGTACTGGACGATTAGACCTGAACAGTTTACATTTGCACACAGGCCTATCCCACCCCCTCCATATTTCTATATTATTGTAGTCTCTGTGTGTGTGTGGCGGGGGAGGTCGTTAAGGTTTGTAGACTCTTTAGCATCATCTACATGATAATCAACACTTATCTCCTATGCAAACACATCAGCACTGAATTAAGAGGATTACTGATCCATCTTATCTCTCCTAGTCAACAAGGACCATACTAAGAAAAAGTTTTAGATCCAAATGCTCACTGAGTATCCTACATTAAAGATCTCAGGGAAAATAAATATCAGACCATTAGAATGCTGAGCAATTTTATCCTCTTAAACCTGTGCTTAATTTTTAGGACACCGATAGCGTAAGGGCTCAAGTCAGTGGGGAAACACTGTCTAATTGATAAGGCTTCCAAGTCTGAAGTGTGATGCAAGGGGACTCCCTGCAATTACACAGCAGTGAGCGAAGTGCACTCTGCATTGGTTTTTCAGAGTCCAGGACTGAACCCAGGACTGCACAACTTAGAATTACAGTTTATCACTGGGATTTATTTTGTGCTGTCTAGGTGTAGATGTTTCCAAGAGCCAGGCAATAGTTTCCATACATATTACTTAGGCCAGAGTAAACTGCTCTCAATACACAATAGCAAGAAGTTTCCTTCCACACATGGTGGAGCTGCGGGTTAAACAGCTGCTGCTAGGCTTTCTGACTGAAAGTTTGGGAGTTTGAGACCATGCAACTGAGTGAGCTCCCATTGCTTGTCCCAGCTCCTGCCAGCCTAGCCGTTTGAAAGCACGTAAAAATGCAAGTAGATAAATAGGTACCACTTCAGTGGGAAGGTAACTGCATTCCGTGCGCTACGGCGTATAGTCATGCTGGCCACATGACCGAGGAAACTTGTCCTCAGGACAAACAACGGCTCCACAGGCTTAGAAACAGAGATGACCACTGCCCCCTACAGTCGGTCACGACTAGAACATTCGGGCGTGGGGAAACCTTTATCTTTATTCCTTCCGCACAGATTCATATACAGCCCCAGCTCCAAATTTACTCTTTTTCTCCCATTCCTCTGACCTCCACTCTGCCTAGTTTAGGGATTCCTGCTCATCTCCCTTCGTATGCACTGTTAATCTCTACTGTGTTAACCTCTAAGTGTGATGCACTTAGGAGAGACAGGCTATTCTGACCGCTTATTCATCTGCGTAAGTGGAACGTACTGTGGAGTTGTGACACTTTTTCATGGCCCTTATAGGTAACCCCCATAGAGGTAAGATAACAGGAGAGGACATGCCTTAAGAAGAGATAGCAACCGAATGAGGCCAAGGGGCGGGCTTAGCAGCCATGTTGTTGTACTCAAAACATTGCTCATTCCAAGCATTTCAGATTGCTTTTCTGGTACTGTTTAGGACTGAATAGTCTACTCCTGAAATAAAAACTTACCAAAATAACAATGTGTGATCGTGGAGAAACATTATTGGTAACCTGATTATGATTTAATATGCACGTACAAGGTTTAATTCTGCATAATTATATTACTGAACATACCGGACGAAATGCCACTTGCTGTCTATTTAAACTCAGATTGCACTGTTTTGACAGACTCATTTTTTGAAATCTACACAAGCAAAAATAAAACGGCCATGCCCCATAAAAAAAATGTCTGTTAATGTTCAGAATGTCATAAGTATTACAGTAGGAAAATTACATTAAAATCTCTTCATAACAAAAGTAGTTGTCAATATGAGAGTAATTCTTTTTTACTTCTAGACTATTAAGAGTATTTTTTTAACTTCTACACTCACCCCCCCCGCCCAAAAAAAATTCTGTTAATGTTCAGAAGTTCGAAAATATTACCGTAGAAAATGGAAGGTGGGAAAAAACGTGTAAACGGGAAGGGGGAAAAAAGGAGGGGGGAAATATTTTCTTACCTTCTAGACCATCAACAGTGGGTGTCAGAAAATGGTGAATAAGTGCTAGGAACAACAAGGAATTACACAGCTTCAAAAAAAATGCACTCACTTTTTCAATTAATGGTCGTTTTATTGAACCGATGTAATGTGAATACATGAATCTTTCCGTGGAAATTAAATCCCATTTTTCGTACAGCGATTCGCACACCCGTATTCAGAACACACAGGCATGCTTTAAGAGGTTGAGATTAACTTGTACATGTGTGCAGGGAGATTTTTATTCGTGAATTCGCGGCAATCCTCCTCCTTGGCAGCAATGATCTGAGTCAGCCATATTGTTATACCCATAGCTTCAAGATACTGATGTCATGTCCTCTCCTGTCATCTAACCTTCTTGGTAACCCCTAACTGACTGATATGACCTCAGCATGTGATTTCCTAGAAGAGCAAATGGCAATCCTCATATGCCACTGATGCTGAGCTCAACATGTAGTTTGCATGTACATGCAGAACTGGGATAAGACAATAAACACGGACATACTATAAAGTGCAAAGGCGCATCATAGCAGTGTCATCAAATATTACTATTTAGCATGATCCCTGAAGCCCAAGCACGTTTGCTCAGAAGTTCTACTTTGCTCAGAAAGTTTACTTCCATGTTAGTGAACAGAGAGCATTTGATGTCACTGCTTGAGATAACTTCATTTTGATGCCACAGCTTTGTGTAAGAGTGAATATAAGTGGCCTAATAACTAGGGGTGTGATTTTTCAGTGATAAAATAAAAACTTAACTCATAATGCACTTCTCATTTTTGTAAAAAACAAAACAAAACACCCAACATTTGCAAATAAACATTTGCAATTTTCTAACACCTTTACATATTGGTCATCCGCTGCTCATCACAAGCAGGAAGGCAGGGGCATCATGCTCACTCTGAGTAAAGCAAAGGGGGGCCAACTCCAAAATAGGCAGTGATTTGGGGCCTCGGGAGCTGGTCGGGCTGGACTAAGGAAGTGCATGACTGTGGCTGCATTTGCTGACACTATACACCCAGATCATCGACTTAGTATACTTTTAATGTGAATATAATTAATAATAATGCAGCCTTGGAGTAAAAAAAAACCTGTAACACTGCTTTCTGCACTTTCCTCCTGGGGGGGGGAACCCCAAAATTGCAAAAAGTAAAATGTTTAAGAACACCTCTACTTATAACAACACTGGTCCGTATTATCTACAGTACACTAACTGGCAGCTGTTCTCCAATGTTTCAGACTGAGGTCTTTCCTGGCCCTGCTGGGAGATGCTCCGGGAACTGAACTTCAACCCTTCTCAAATGCACGGCCGGTATTTTACCCACTGAGATATAGGTAATCCTTGCCCCAGATTGCAAAATGTGGGCCTTACGTTTGTGTACAGAAACCTAACTTCTCTCCAGATTCTGAATTGTCTTGTAACAACGAATGACAGCAGATTTAGCTTCTCAAGCCACTAACAATTTTCTAACACTTCTACATATTGGTCACTGTAGGCCAGTTGGGCTAGACTGGGGAGATGTATCTGAGGTATACCTCTCACCAGAAGGCCATGTCTTCTAGGTCTCCATGCAAATAAAAAGTACTTTGGCTGTAACATTACTTGAATTTCTGAGTTTATATTTTTGTTCTGGTATCAGAAATTCACACACTAAATGTGCAGGAGAAGGCAGAAGCTTTACCGACCTTCATGGTCAATGTAAAAATATAGGAATTGGGTATACGGTTTTAGACTGGCAAGTAGGATCATGCAGAAGACTGTAGAGAGACCTGTGAGCAAAGAAGGAGCATCAGAAAGCTAGTAAGTTAATTAGGATCATTGCCTTTTTTCTTAGCCTACCATTCTGCGGCACCCAGAAAAGGAGTCACATAATGAAGGTAATTGTCAGCTGGAGGCATGCTGGTGTCAGCAACAGGCATGGGATTAAAGTTTTTTTAAAAAAAGAAAATGTATAAAGGGGGAGGATTGGGAACCATGTTTGTCTGCTCTCTTGCTTGCTCCTCCTTTGCTTCTTCCTCTCGGGGTGGGGCTTGAAGTAGGCAGCCCTCAAACTATCTAGGGGCAGCAGCTTCTGCATTATACTAACAATACTCTGACCTTCTTCTGTAAACATCTGTTAGTGATGAGAGTTCGTTTGCAGCTATTTCCTTTTTGTTCTATTGCTTGAATATTGCTTCATTATTCAGAATAATTTCATTATTCATAAAGTTCTCCTTTATGCAATCTCATCTGTAAATAAACACCTCTTACATATTTTGGTGTTGTAGTGCAGGGGTCGCCAGACTCCAACCCACAGGCTGGATCTGGCATTCACCTGCTCTATTCCCCATGTGAACAGCTCTTACCATTCCATCAAGGACCCTTGCAAAGACCACAACTACAGCCGCCAGGGGGCTTTGGGGGCAGTTGCTACTGCACAGAACTCCAGGTGTGCGGCATGCTGGGCTGCCCACAAAGACCCCTGGGGGCTGTAGCTGGGGTCTTTGCAAGCATCTCCAGTCCAATGGTAAGAGCTGGTTGCACCAGGATGGCATTTTGGTGGTGCAGTGGTCTCCAGTTTATTGTAAAACAATGATTTCCAACCTTGGGTTTGTATACTCCCAGGGTACTTGCCAGAATCTTTAGGGCAGGGGTCAGGGAACTTTTTTACCTTTTACCCCAAAATATATTTAGATACGCTGACGTTACCCCCCCCCCCCCGCCAGAACAAAAGAAAAAAATTTACATATTGGAACCCATTGCTTTTTATTTGATTAATTAAGGAGCATAATTAATGCTATTTAAATATGAAGTTGTAAAGGGTTTGGGACAGTTAGGAAAGTTCTTTAAATATTTTTTAATCTTACTTTTATTGTTAATATCTAACCTGCTTTGATTTGATTTTGTCATATGGGATGTTAAAATATTCTTGCTTGATAACATCACTTTAGGCCCCGGTGATATAAAGTTTGAGAGCCATCATACTGGATTAAAGAAAAACACTTTTAAGGTCAGAAAGTAAGATAAAGGGGCAGCCTCCAAAGACTTATTTCAGAATTTAAAAGATTTGTTTGCAACTCCGGATCAAACCAAAAAATGATAGCAGTAGCCATTTTGTTATGTAGATATCTGTTTCATGCACTTGTCAAACAGGGAATACCTCATTTTTACATCACAAGGAGTGTGCATGTAGGTAAGGACATTCAGCTCACCTCATACAAACACCTCTTAATGTAAAAAATTAGATCCTCTCCACTTTAAATATTAACAGGATGAATGGGAGCAAAACAAATACATCTGTTGTCTGATTAGTTTGACCCCCCTCCCCACTTCACAGAAACATAGCTGTGGAGAAGGCAAGAGGCATTCCTAATGTGTGCTAATACAAAGAGGGCTATGCAACTTAGCAGCACAGTATCTGCTTTTCCATTCTGGAGAAGGCAAATACTACTAATACAGAAACGCAGCAAGCATTCCTACACTTTCTCCTGCAGCTCGCTTTCCCTCTCGCCTCGCCTCACGCTGTATGCTTGCCTGGCGCCTCTCTGGTGTCCTGTGCACGCGCACGTGCCCCACACACCCCATGACACGCTGAGCACCAGTCAGGATCGGAGGATTGTTGCACCGGGCTACAAGTTGAGGGGAAGGAGGACAGTCTGGTGTCGGCTCAGACTGTTACTCTGCAGCCAGTCACGTTTGCCCCAGCCTGCACGCTCCTTACGTTCAGTGGCCAGCCAGCGTCTGTCAACTTCTGTTTGCTCAGGGGCAGTGTGTGCATTGACTGTAGTTTTAATTTAGATGAGGTGCAATCCTATTAATACTTACCCGGGAGTAAGTGCCATTTACTATAATGGGACTTACTTCTGGGTAGACATTTAGATTTGCACTCTTAGGCGATCAATTTTAAAAAAAAAACCTCCGTTCCAATCAGCCCCTCCCTTGGCAACAGCACCCAGTCTTAGGAGACACCTTCCATCACACACAGACACTTCGGGACATTAAAGAAGCACCGCATCTGGCCTTGGGCAGCGATCGAAATGATGGGGCTGTGTGTTCTGCAAGAAGCCTGAGTGAGGGGTGTGCAGTTCCCCCCAGCAGGGCAACGGAGGGGGGGGGAAGATACGTGCCCCGGCAGGGCAATGGAGGCGGGGATGGGGAAAGACACATGCCTTCCCTCACCTCCGATGCCCGGTCGTCCCTGGCTTGCCTCTTCACTGCCGCTCTGCTCCGCTGCTGCTCAAGTCCAACGCGCCGCCGCTCTGCCACTCTCCTTGCTGCATCCACGTGCTCTAAACTGCCATGGTGTGAAAAGCAGAGCAGGCACAGAGCAGTCTGGGGCGCGTTTTGCCAGCCAGCAAAAGTGGGTGGAGCAAAACAAACAAAACAAAGCAAAACAGAGCCAGCCAGCGGCGGAACCGGAACGGGGGTAATGGACGGTCGCGCTGCCAAGACACAGCCGGGCATGCATATAGAGTCATATGCATGCCCGGCTGTGTCTCAGCAGCGTGACCGTCCATTACCCCCAGGAATTTCATTTTTACCCCATTTGGGGTAATTTACCCCTGTTCCCAGACCACTGCTTTAGAGGTACTCAAAAGAATTGAATGGCGGAAAAGGCAGGTCTGTATTAGAATTAATAACAACTATATTATGGACGTTTTTCTAATATGAGGGGTACAATTTATGGAAACAGGCTTCCAAAGCTGCATGCAAGTAAAAAAAAATGTTAGGAACCACTGTTGAGTGTATTGCCTGAGACTTTCACAACAGATGCTCAGCCTACATTCAGTGGCCTTGGATATGCTCAGTAGTAAAAGGAGAAGTGGAAGTAAATTTTTCAAGTGCCTTAGCTTTGGAGTCTGGAGATATAGCTGCATAATTACCTGCAGATGCTGGTGGTAGTTTATCTATTAAAATTGCACTGGGAAGTGCTTAAGGAAGCCCAGAGAAAGGAGGAGAAAGGGCCTTTTGAGGTAGGACAAGTCAGGTCAAAGGAAAAGAAGGAACAAGGTACTGCAACCATCTTTACTTGCTTAGAGAGATTTGAGTGAAGCAGGGAGAGAGCCAGAGGAGACCAGACAAACCTCCCAATTTTCCTCGCAGATGAAGGCTCAAACTTATCAATACACATTTTCTCCTGCTCAACTGAGGTGTAAGCCATAAGCAATCAGGGAATTAAGGTCCGTATCTTGTGCTCTTAACCTCTATGTTATACTAAATAATTCTTATTCTGGAAGTCACAAGACATACTGTGAAACAGTGATTCACAACTAGTCAAATCCAATTATCCATTGTTTTGTAAAGTACCCCAGAATTCCACATTTTGCACCCAAATGCAGAATATAGAACATGCAAAAGTGATTTAGTCTTAGGCTCAATAAAAACAAGACACTTAAACTATCCAGTAGCTGTTCCACAAGATGAACCATAAGGTTGCAGCTAGCTGTCAGGAAGGCCAACTAGTATTTATCAAGCAATCACAAATCTTTTGGTGGTTTACAGTGGAGAAAGACTGCTAGGGCCACATATATGGGTAATATATGTAAATGTTTGCCATAAGAAGCAGTCATGTGGCTGGCTAATACTCCAAGGCTTGTTCCATGCATCACTAACATGCAAGCATAGTTATCATCCTATGGACCTTCCCACATTGAGCCCAGTAACAGATGCATGCCACAACAGAGACATCAGACCCATTAATAGTTAACTATAGCATGTAACCATGCAGTCCATCTTAACCATAGAGGGAGAGTTTCATACGTCACTAAGAGGTGCAGAAGCAGCCCTGTGATGGTAGCAGCCACATCAAATGGCAGTACCACAGAAAACAGAATGTATGTCACATAATATTGCCTTTAACGGGTGAGATGTACATTCTTTTTCCAAGTATACCTGGTCTAGAATTGTTTCCTGTCTGAGTCTGGATTCAGTTATGAAGTTACTCTTACTCTCCCCAATCATTTAAGTGAATAATTTTAATTGGTCTAAGATTTTCAGACCATGTTAAAGTGACCCGTCTTCAAATCTCCACAACAGCAAGTGGTCAGGACACTTCAATTTCTTTGGAATGAATTACAGTATTTTCAGACGCTTTTTTTCTCTTTTTATTGCTGTTAATTCAAGGAAAAATGCTGCATAAAATCCAATCTGTTCTAGAAATATAAGTGACCTTTCCAGTACATAACATTTCAAATATCAAAGTATATGGTAAACATACAAATAAAGAGAAGGCAACATACCTTCTATTTACAGTACAGTATCTGGAACATAAAATAACTCCATAAACTGGTAAATAATTCAGAATGCAAGTCCACTGGTGCTTTCAACACCCTCCCTAAACTCAGAAGCAGTTATTTAATTTTAATATGGTCCAAGACAACCAGAGCAAATAAAATATTTTTAACCAAAATAATTTCCTATGCTAATTTTCTTTTAAATTAAAGCTTTCATCTACCCTCTTTACTTCCACAGTCTCAAAATATATTGGTGGTATAAATATAAATGCTATCTATGAAGAAATGTAGTAAATCAAGTTTTCAAGTTTCTGGTTTTGCAATTAGACTGAACCCAAAATGGATTTTGACTGGTTTCCATCTGCCGCATCTCTCTCTCTCTCTTTTTAAGCCAAGTCTACATTTCTGCCTGGAACCGTGATACCTATGGGTACACAAAGGATGGTAGTTCAGTGTGGATCTCAATAGTCAAAAAGTTTCCTTCCAGAGAAACTCAGTGCACTTAAGAAATCAAATATTACCTGGAAGCAAATTTAGTACATATTGGCTTTCACAAATAAAATACAGCAGCATTAAACTTAATGACATGACACTAACATGATCAATCTTCACACTCATTGGAGTCTTTCACATTATATCGTGATCACACAGTGGTAAATTGTCATAAGAAAGTGACATTGCTATTTGGTAGATTGGTTCTAGTATAGAAATAACCAACTTGGTTCTGTAAAATACACACAGGTTTTTGTCCAGATTGAAATAAACAATTTACATTCCGAGTATGACACTGCACTCGTCTAAGGGGGAAAAAGTTAAAACCAAGTCATATTTCTTTCATAGTAAAGTAGAATGTTTAATAAAGGTACTTGCTGCCAACTTTCATTACAAATGCAGACGCACAAACTAAGGCATTCATACCAGTTACTGACTTTGAACCAACAGGCCTTAAAATTTTTTTACAATAGTAGTAAAATTGTTAAATGTATTTCTGTTTCAGAAATCTGTTAAGTTCAATCCATTAAGCCTTCTCCATCCTATGCTTTTTTCATTTAGGCACATAAGAGCTGTATATATTTGTCAGATTATGCACACACACTATTGAGACTGTTCAGTCACCTAAGGAAAAAAAGGCCATGCCTCCATCAGTTTACAAGAACAGGAATTTACTAGAGTTACAAACTGGATCTATTCGAACTGCTCAATATCCATCCAGTCCTTTGGAAACTTGTACAGCCAGAAAAAGGTAGGAATGAATAGCAGCGTAAGAAGAAGGGAAGAGAAAAGGGAAAAGTGACTTTTAGGAGCATGACCTAGTTTTTTTTTTTCTTTCAACCATATGGCTGTTTAACCAGTGTAATCAGTTTAAATGACCTTTGTTTAAAAAAAAAATGCAGTAAACATTGCATGTCTTAAGTCTTCAGTGCAAAAGTCTATTTGTTCAAATGCTCTTTTGAATGATTGGCTGAGATAGAAACATGCTTTATGCAAGTCAGACCAGGAGGAAAACCGCTTTCTTCTTTTGGATTAGAACGGAAGTTCATAAGCAATGAAAAATGCAACAGAAATATGAAACACACACAAGTAATCTCTCAAATCCAAAGAACTCCCCAGATTTCCCAACCTTCATTTTGGTATGTAGGCAATGTTTACTTGGTTTCAGTCAGCAGAATCCAACGTATCATTAGAAGGGGGTGGGGGAGGTGCATATCTCAATCTGTAAGTGCCTAGAATAGGAAAAAGAACTTACTAAGTCACTGCTTTACAATTAAAATTATAAGAAAAACTACAAAGAAGCAAAACAAACACAGTCTTCCAAAATGTTATTTCACTATTCAGTCAGAGGATTTTAAATTTGAATAGTCTGCCTAGAAGTCAATTTTCATTCTAAGAATAATTTCTCCAGAACAAATATCAAGCAAGCACAGTATATTGGACTTACAATCCTGGAGCATGTCAAACAAATTCAGAGGGACTACTCTAAAGCACATAACTTCAGAATTTCTGCCCATTACAATTTCATTTCAGAAATACACCAGAAAAATCAAGAAAGGTGAAAATAAATGGTATTTTGTAGTTTGAAAATTAAGAGATGAAACTGATCACACTCTTTGATTTTAATGGTTTATTCATACTTACACCTTATTCCCAGTGGCCCCAATCACTCACAGGTAAGGGCAGGGAAAAACAGAACACTTATCTATAGGTGCAGTGAATGGTCTGTTTTAATCTGATCAAGCACAAAACATACAATGTATACGTGAATGATCAATTCAAAAGCTGTTTTTTCTAGATTGATTTGGGATATGCACTCACACAAAGACAGTTTGGCAGCACAACTTTTAACTCAGGGAAGTGCACTAAGTTGGTCTCCCCCCCCCCCAAACTGGTACCACTGGGCCCAGTTTCACGGTTTATGAATTCCATTTTGACAATAACGTTTTTGGACTTATCACACAAGTTACTAGATGGTTTTGTAGCCAATCACATACACACACAGTCATACAAACCACAGATAGCAGAGTGGGGGCAGCATGGTCAACAACAGAAGCTTAGTGAACTCAGAAGCAATTGTGTTGGGAGTTATGATTACCTTGTTGACTGGCCTCCATGGATGACTGCTTACAGTCCTGTGCATAGTGCCCACTAACACCACAATTATAACAGGACACATTCCCATTCTTCTTGGGCCCTGATCCATTAGTATTGGCAACTACATTTTGAGCTGGATACACAGGATAGTACCTCCCATATCCTGCCATTTGCTGCATACCGTAGTTGGTTTGGCTGCCCATTACTGGGTCATGCATCAGCCCATTTGCATATGGGGCCCGAGGCAAGTAAAAAGGAATTTGTGTTCCATTGGTTTGATGTGCTTGGTTGAGGTAGCTACCATTGCAAAGTGATGGCAGAGGGAAGAACGGTGAAACTCTGTAGACTTGTCCATGAAGTGGGTTATGATAAAAGTAACTGTTAATCTGAAGACTTCCATTGGTCCCACAGCTGCATCTGCGACCACAAGACCCACAAGGCCCAGACCCCAACTGCTGTGGAGACAATAGAGTCCCATTTGCATTAGTATTTCCAACAGCACTAATATAAGATGTGCTGTCACTCTGTGCAGTGCTGTGTGTTAAAGCAGGGCTCGGACTAGGTGCAGGGCCTGGCGTATGGGTAGGTATTGCAGGAGGAACAGTAGGCTGAACCTGACTGACACACAGACCAGATGATGGAGATGGTGGTGTTGATGCCACAGTGTTTAGCACAGTTGTACTCTGATTGGGCAACACACTGCTAGCATGAAGAGTCACTGGTACAGTAAAAGGAGCTGGTGGAAGTGTTGTGGAGAGACCAGGTGCAGGAACAACTACTTTTAGACTGGGAGGCTGAGGGATCACTCCTGTGTTTCCCTCAACATGAGGCACCATTTGATTTAGGCCCACTACATGGGATGCAGATTTTAAGACTGGGTCCGTGGTAGGAACTGTGGATCCTGGAAAGTTACCTGGGTTGTGGACTGGGATAAAGGCAGTGTTTGGTGATCCAATGCTTAGGCTTCCTGTTTGTTGTTGTGATGGTCCGCTAACTGTACAACCTTCAGATGATGCCTGTGGTGAAGGTATTTTCATTCTGTGCATTGCCAAGTGCAAAGCAGGGCTGCCAGACTGGGCTGCAGGTGGAAGAAAAGTGCCTGGCAAAGGGGCAGACAGAAGTTCAATATGTTTTTCAGATTCACAACCTGAGCCTGGTCCAACAGGAACAGAATTTCCAGACTCTGACATCGGTGAAAGGGCAACAGGACTAGCCACTACCATTCCCAAAGTTTTTCCATCAGCAGATATGGGTGGCGGGATTACAGGCTTCTGTACACCACTGTGCACCACACAATGCAGGGCAGGCATAAAAGAAATATGCTGAAACTGTGAACTCAGAGGATCTTCCACAATATTCCCATTTTCTGATCTCACTGAACTCTGTACAGATGGCTTGAGATGTTCAGCATCATAACCAGGAAACCTCATCACATTCTGGTTCCCAGAATCTTCAGAATTACTGTCTGTGTCTATGGAAAAATGTATCATGAAACAGTCAACTTTCTACATATCAGCTTAAAGACAGTTAGAATATCATCACAAGGGCTATTTTACAGTAATCAGAAAAACAGTTTAAAGCTGTCACACACTGATTAGTCATTTAAAAAAATATGAAATACAAGTCATAGAACCCATAACAAAATGGAATTAGAAATGGCCATCTCTTGTGTTTCATAGGAATCATGGCCTTTGCGGTAAATTCTGGATAACCACATTTAATGCACTAACTACTTTGTAACTCTTCTAGAGATATCCAGAAGTCAACTTTGTTTTAAAACTGCTCAAAATAAAAGGTATCTATAATAAAAGCTTCAATAGTGTTGGAAAGCAAATTGTCTCATTACTACTACTGCTCATAACCACAAGCTACCAAAATTCAAAACAGAGTAAGGCAGTTCAATCTGGGTGAATTGATCAAAACTAGCTCCAAAGTCTATGCTCCTATTACTTACTTCCCAAGCCTCCTCTTTTAAGTATATACAGTCAGAGACAACCAAAGTTTGAATTTCAAAAGATTAACAAAGCAGATTGCTTTAACATAAAGTAGATTCCAGGGCACAGGAATGATAAATCAGTTGCTCTGTGGCTCAGAAGAGACATTTAAGGATCACTCTGAACATGGTTGTACAGGTTAAGAGACACTGTTCTGGAATTTAGCAAGACTAAGATAAAGGTTTCCCAACGATCGAATAGAATGGTCTATTCGTAACCAACTCCAGGGGTAGGTGCTCATCTTCGTTTCTGAGCCAAGGAGCTGGCATTTGTCTGAGGACAAGTTTCCATGGTCATGTGGCCAGCATGACTATGCAGGAAGGCGCATGGAACGCCATTACCTTTCCACTGAAGTGGTTCCTATTTATCTACTCGCATTTTTACATGGTTTTGAACTGCTAGGTTGGCAGGAGTTAGCAAGACTAGTTTAATCTAGACTAATGAAAAAATGTTCTGAACTCTGAAAATTGGAAATAGTCTTGAAAAAACAATTTTGTGAGGTAGGCTCCCTGATAGTGGTGTTTGAAAAAAAATTTTTTTCCACAGATTTTGTTATTTGAAAGGCAGAAAGGGGTATTATGTTTGTATTCTAAGTTCTCATTCTTATTAATTGTACATGCTTTAAAAATGTCTTATGTCGGTGATATAGTGTCAGAGGATGCAGCCACCCTATTATTTCTAATTAGAAATCTATTTTGATTCCTGGAAAATATCATAAACACCAAAATGCAATGTCTTGTGCTTTATTCAGATATTTTCACACCATAAAGGCAATGCTAGGGTTTCTAGGAAGCTAACCCTAGTGGATTATGAGAACTGACTATATTTGCCTCCTTGTTCTTCAATTAAATACACTGCTATGAGTGTTGTGGGAGCACAAGTATGTGCACACACCAGTCAGTACAGTGGGTACTTCTTTCTCCTCCACAATGGGCTCCAGCCTTACAGGGGCAAGCTGGACACTGCAACAGCAACAGTTGAACCTGACATGCTTGCTGTCTATCCTCAGGAAAAGACTAAGATAAGAAGTGGGTTGCACAGAGAATGCACTCATCTCCCCATCACTGCAGCTCACAAGGAATTTTATGTATTTCTAGTACACCACCATTTAAAGGTGTCAAGAATATTTTAATAAAGACTTGCTCCACAGATACAACCTTTGTCTTTTTCTTCTTCGCTTTCAAAGCTTTCCCTTCCATCACGCCGTGGACTAGAAGGAGAACTGTAACTCTCTGAGGAGGTTTCTCCACAAGTGTCATGCCCAATTGTAATATCCAAATTTGACTCTAGAAGAGATTTGATAGCGAAAGAGTTACTGCTGATCCGTTTGACACCTTTCACCCACTACCTATGCATCCCAATGTCCAGCTCTCTGAAGACAGTTCAACAGTTGCTGTAAAAGCTGCAATAAAAGCATTTATAATCTAACAAAAGTAACAATCTTATTATATCACTGTCATTATCCACCAGACCCTATGCCTAAGACTCTACGAGCTACATTAGACACAAAGAATTTTGGCATGCCAGTGAAACTTTCTGCCTCAGAACAACTGTTCTCCTATAAACACATGACACTTGAAAGTCACCTTATTTCCAAAGGTGGTCTGTAAAGAAAGACACAGAAACACAAGTTTCCTTGGGTACATGGAATTAGTTTCACGTTTCTTTGCATTTTTTGGGGAAAATATAATTATCCTTCAAGTCAGCTTTGCAAGCAAGTTCTGAAAATTCCCATAGAATAGCAAATCACTACAGTCTGAGTGGTTATCTAAACAATCCCATTTATTGTGTCTCTACCTTAGCTGACTTAACTGTAAGAACATTCCCTCTCTCTAATCAGGAACTATTAAAAGCTGTATATAAATTACTACAAACATATTCTAGCATTTATACCTTCCCTTTTTGTAAATGTTCTGATCTTATCTGCACATGCCTCAGAGAAATAGTGCCTTTCTATTCCTCTACAACCACAACAAAGATATCCCCCTCTTAACCAAACCAGATTAAAAGAAAAGGAAGCTACCTAGCTGATGGAATCAATCCACCAGTTCAATGGGATGCCTTCTTGGGCTCTTTGAAGGTACACCAGAAGAACAATAAGGACTATTCCCAAGCCTAATCTTTGTAGTATTTAGACAGATATTTGGAGTACAGGTCAGCCCTTTTTACTGGCAGATATGATTAACTGCAGGTTCCAAATTCACTGTGCAGGACCGACCTGCACCCTCTGGATGCAAACAGAGGTTCTTCTGAGGGGCAGAGAGGCTGTGCATAATCTCCCCACATCTCGGAATGCCTGTGGGAGGTGTCTGAAACCCAGAAGTGCATCTTATATGTGAGATGTGGGGAGGTCGCGCATGGCCTCAGAACACCCTCTGGTCACGTTCAGAGGCTACAGGTTGGGAAGGCACGACTGTACTATTTAAGTATTGACTTCTTGGAAGCAGGCTGTGCATTGAAGTTCAAAAAGCAGGGAAAATTCTTTAACCGCACTCCCAGTCATGGTTGACTGGAGGCAATAGTCACCAATATTTTGCCCCCCAAAGCAATGTCCCTGGCTAACTGGGCAACGGTGCCCAGTTGTGTTTTCCTATATTTAGCAGCAGGAAAGCAACTGTCCTGTTTCACTCCAGCATGGGGCGTCTCGTCTGGATCTCTTCTTAAGACTGTGAGCCCTTTAGAGAACCATTTAGTGATTCAGTTTGCTTCATAAGCTGCTTTGTGAACTACTTTTTGCTGAGAAGTGGTATGCTTACTCAGAAGTCTCATTGTTTTCAATGGGGAATCAATGTTTTCAATGTAAGTGCGGATATAGAATCAGAAGTGTAGAGAATCACCACCTCAAATACATTTCCTACCTTTTGCTGTTCCTGGGTGAAGGTGGTGAGTATCTGCAACTCTCACACAATTTGTTCTAATAGTTAACCTCGTGTCAATTCTTTTTACTTTATCTCTGTAGGTGAATTAAAAAATCCATCAAAATGGGTTGTTAAAGAAATGCTCTTATGACATCATGAAGTCAGTACATTAAGTTCAAGTACATTAAGTTCAAGCAAAGGCAATTCAAGGAAAGAAGATAGGCTGACCAGAAACACAAATTAAGAAATTGGCTTAAACATTGTTTTTAATCTAATCCTAATTACAGTAGAATATTTTTATTACCTTACCATATCTGTAATGAATATGAACCAACTTCTGCATTAGTCTGGATAAAAAGCCAGCATCTACATAGTACTTTTTGAAACAATTCTAAAATACTCATTTCACATGTCTCAAGGACATGATAAACAACCAGCAGCAGCCTCTTCCCATTTCTAGTAAATCTTCAAGGGAATTGTACGGAACTGTTCTGGCATATCAAAACTCAGGTCTTCCCTGCACACAAGTGTACAGTTATTATTTCTGGCAAAAGTGTTCATAGTTGCTTTGGCTGAATGCTAAATTTCATTTCTTCTGTAGCTTCTCTGAAAAAGGAAGCCAGTGCCTCTCGTGGCTCTGATACGTTTCTCAGATTTAGCAGTAACACCTCCACCTTCGGGTTCCTTTTCTAATAAGCACAGTTCCTTAGCTTTGCAGGGGTAGGAGGAAGAAACATGGACAACAGAAATGCTGCTAAGGAGGTATAGCCAGTGGCAGATTATTTCAAGCTGTGTAGTTAGGTTGGGCCTACTCATGAGTGAGCAAAAAGCATTCCTGCTCATCTGTCTCTTCCTCACTGCACTTGCAATGTTAAGGAGTGCTTTCAAAAAGGCAGGAGGGGCTTGCAAATGGAACTCAACCCATCTTGAGACCAATCTCGACTTGACATGGCACAACTCTTCCCCCCCTCAAATAGTTGCTCCTAGCCACTTAATAGTTGCCCCTAGCACAATTGGACAGTGCTTCTTGCTAACATTGAGCCTTATATCCTACTAGAGATGCTAGTGCTGCTGGCAGACTGCTCATTCCTGGAATAATGGCAACTTTTCAAGAGGCCCCCAATGCTATTTCATCTTAACCTTAAGATTGAATTATTGAGCTACTATCGGCTGTAACCAAGCTACAATCTTGGTTTTGTGTTAATTTTTTTAAAACACAAAACACTTTCTACACAACAGTATAACTTCCAGAAAGAACTATTATATGCAATTCCTTCTGAACTACAATACAGAGTTTGGGTTTTTTTTACCCATTTAATCACCCAGGTGTTTCTGAAGGGGAATAGAGGAGGCAGGTAACTCCCTTTGCAGCATGTGTACTGGCAGCATCATGTGCTATTGGCTTTATCAACCTGGTTATTTATAGCATGCTCTCCTCATGCACCAACACAAAGGCCAGTACGCGACCCTATGTTCTTGCTACATTTTCAAACTTCAGGCTATATTTAGAAATTTTTACTTCTGTAGCTCACAGACCATTCTATTTGGGTTCAGTTTATCAAAAGTTGTTAATGATCAACAATGCATAAGTCTTTAAGAAGATCACAAGCGCTTAGCTTAACAGAAACAAAAAACCGCTAGTTCTACACATAACTATATTTTTTTCTAGAAACACAAGTGTTATTCAATGACTTTTGTAAATTAACACCTACTTTTCTGGTTGCAGCTTTCCTTTTTTCTTGCTTATTACAGGCAAGTTCCTCTTCTCTCCTGTATGCTAGACAACAAAATAGCAGTTTAGAAGCTGTCTCAAAAGTTAAGCAAGTCCTATAATTTCATTTGGAACAAAGATAGCAGTTGACAAGTTTGGTTTAAAAAAATGAATGACTGTTACCGATACAGAGTAAACCTACAAATCAATTTCAAAAGATTAAGCAAGAAGCCCCTTTTTCCTCTGCTCAATTTGCACAGAACCTTCTATTTCTACTGTATAGAAAAGTAACTTACAAAAAGTCTTATTCTGTTAGTAGAGATGTTGAACAGAACACAAGGAGTTCCTTAACTAAACAGCTGTGGTCTCGCCACACATCCCCAAAAACCTTAATATCAGCTTGCTGTTTTTAAGTGGCAAGATCAGGCACTGTTTCTTGCAGTTAAGTTTTATAACATCACATCTACGTTGTTAGAAGTGAGGCAAGCAATTCAGCTCTGCAATGTAGAACACAGTAACTTCAATGTCAAAACTCCTTGCTTTGCACAGTCAACTGGGCCAATGAGGTGCAGCCTACATCCCAGTTTCAAACAAGGAGCAGCTCTATCCAGTTCACATGGAGCACAAAGGCTTTGGGGCTTGGGTACAATTGCTTCTCCCTTCTTTTACGGAAGGAACAGCATTTCCCAAGTCTACAAAAGACTTGCATGCCACTTCTAAGCAGCAAGCACTGTATCCCAAAGAAAATGCAGGCATGCCAAGCATCTCTGGAGCATGTTCACACACACTAAGTGTCTTGTCCTACTCTGGCCACTGACCTTCTCCCTATGAAGCAACCTCCAAACTTCTGATCATAAAGGCATAAAACGTTTGCTAGCCCTTATTTAAAAGTTGTGGAAACTAACAGAGCAAACAGCTAGTAGAGGTTGTTGCTGGAAAGAGATAAACTTGAAGTACATTACCCAAAGTTGTTTAATTTAGCCAAGACTTGGAAATCTTTATGGCTAGATAAGAGGTTGTGCTGCCATTCAATAACATGCTTTGGAAATCCTTATTATGAAAAATAAATACCTGATCAAGGACTGTACAGTGTTCTGGATGCTGCTGAATTGAACAGCTTTTCCTTCTCCAATCTGCCACGCCATTGAGTTCAGAATGCATTAGGTTGAAATCATCCAGTGAAGAACATTTTGAATTAACTGTGCTGCTATAAAAGACACATAAAATTCTGTGACTGCTGTTGTGAGGCATCTCCCAGCTCTCAGGAAAATTCAGATGTGTCTTTTCTAAGACAATTTCTGCTAAAAAGTTCAGAACACTGTAAGTTTTGGTACACAGGTCCCCCTAGTACAAAGTGGCAAATGCCACTGACAAGTAGAAGCTGCAGCTGATCTAGTCTCCCTTCATACTGCTTTGCAGCTCCCCTGCTCCAAGTCTTTAAAATAGCAACAATCTTGTCCACAGCACACACTACTCCTGTCAGCCTCGAATACAAAGCAAGAAAGCATAAAGGAATTAGTGGTCAGAGCTAGTACTGTGCTTTACCCTTTGAAAGAGCATTGCACTCAAACTAATATGAATTACCACATGAGGTATGCCCTGCAGTCATGCTAAAGACAAAATGGCAGCTAAGGCAGTAAGCAGAAATCTAGTGGGGTGTGTACATATTCTGGATAAGGCATCAGGCATCCAGCACTTGCAAAGCTGTGGTTGCATTATTATTATTATTATTATTATTATTATTATTATTATAATACCCTGACTTTCTGCCCATAGGCACGCAAGGCGGCTTACAACAAAAAGAGTAATACAATAAAATTCACAACATTAAAAAGCAGTAATTTAAAAACAATATTAAAATGATATTATTAAATATTAAACAATTAAACATTAGATATTAAACATTAATTAAAAATATTAAATAATTCACTCAAGATTTCTGCTTACTCCTCAAAATGACCCTGAATTAATATGATTGGACCAATACACATAAAAGATAAATGCTGCTGTAAATTAAATGTTAATTTTAAATGAGAAATGCATGCAGCTCTTTTAATACTTACTTGGCAACAGGACATTTTCCATTAAGTTTCTTGTGAATCACTGTGTGTTGTATCATTTCTGGATGGAAAAGACAAGAAAGATATGCTAGTGATGAAACTATCTTCAACCAACCAGGAAACCCTGCTCCAAGGCTTTATTCAATATTTTGACAAGCTTGTAAAGGTTAACAGACAATGACTTAACTTAAGGAATCATAACACTGATTACAACCTACAAAACCTGCATGGCCTAGACCCAGTATACCAAAGGGATGCCTTCTCACATACAAAATTTCACTTACATAAAGATCAGTAAGTGAGGACTTGGTTAATGTATTTGTATATATATTTTTATGTTAATTAGTGCAACAAGTTGACCCTACCATGGGGGAGTGCAGAGTAAAATAGTGGATATTCAGACCCATCAGCCAGCATCCATTTGCCTTGCCAGCCTCTTATACCCTGCTTTCTATCTTTTACAAGCCAGGACTGCTTATAGCACCAATTTAAAAATCATGAAAGCAACAGCAAAAATACTGCATGCAACAAAGCCATAAGGCAATTAATACCCTGCTATCCTGAATATGCTCTGAAAAAATCATGTTTTAACCTATCACCTGAAGTCTTGCAAAACCAGTGTGTATGCTTTGTTGGGAAGGTGGTGGTGGTGGTACAATTGCTATACTGTCTAGCCCAGCCTTTTCCAAAGTGTGTGTCACAAGCCCATGTGAGGCGGGTTGCAGGCTGGGCCAACTGCCAGATCTTGCATCTTAATGGATCCAAATAAGAGCCATAATAATCTGGGATGCCCAAGAGGCTTCTTCTAGGTTGCACTGGGCTGGTGACCTCCTATACTGGCCTCCACAGGCCTAAGAATGGACTGCAGAAGCCTCCAAAATCCATGTACTGTTTGCCTTCTGAAACTGGACATTGTCTCTGGAAACTAGAAGTGGCTTTTGGAGGCTTTTGTGGGCCATTCTGAGGCCCAGAAGTCAGTATTGTGGGTCACTGGCCCAATGTGACCCAGGCCTCCGTGACACCACTAAGAGTGTCATGATCCACTGTGGAGGATGAGATGGGTTGCGGCGCCATTAAGATTGGGAACTGCTGATTTATTCAGATGCAAAATGTCTGGGACAAACAATACATTATCTTACTTTAGCTACAACTACATCATAGTGCTTCAATTTATAGTAGCTCTCACCTCCAAATCTTTAGCACTTTCATGAGAACAACAAGCACAAATCATGATCTGAAGAGAACATTTCAATCAATAAACCCCACATTTCACTTTGGAACACATGGGTACCTTCCTCCTGACTTGAAGCCTCCGAGCTGTCCTCCTTGAAGTGTTCGGGTGTCTTGGTTGCCTTCAAGGATGACTGAACACTATCTGAAAAGCGATGGTAGCCAATCAATTCAAAATACTACAGAATTTAAACTTTCTAACGCTGGATTAGTGGGGGGCTATAATACCTTGCTACTGGTCTATTCAAGAGACTGGGTATTTTTTTTAGACAAGTGGTTTTTAAACAAGCCATTATAGGTGAATTACTTCCCTACATTAAACAAAGTAGTGCATCGTAAGAGACCTGCTGGATCAGACTAAAGGTCCATCTAGTACAGCTTCCCATATCTCACAGTGGCCCACCAGATGCCTCAGGGAGCCCAAAGGTACCGCTCGATACCTACATCTTGTTGCTACTCCCCTGCATCTGACATTCTGAGGCGGCTAGTATGGAGGTTGCACTATCCATCATGGCCTGTAGCCTGCAATACACTTTTCCTTCAGAAATCTGTCTAGTCCCCTTTTAAAGGCACCTAGGCTAGATGCCACCACCACCTCCTGTGGCAATAAGCTGAGCCTCTCCAACAAGTAGGGTATAATAAATGCATGGCATTTCATATGTAGCCAGGCTTCTTCAAAAACAAAGTTAACATGTATTCATGCATAATGAAGGCCAATGTCACTTCATAGTCTGGTAATTTAAGATTACGATCAAAACAGAACAACATTTTGACACACTCTTGGAGGAATATTCAGATGAAATATGCAGCATTCAATACCATATAAATACAAGAAGCTCAACAGCAGCATCACTTGAAGTTATCTTTCCCTGTTAGCATTCAAAACCGGTAGGAGCCTGAAATGTTGGCATTGACAGGATGAACATTGTTTTGAAAGTGTTCACTTTCATATATCCCTACTGAAATAAACTGGCTGGGTCAGTAAAGTTAATAAAGTCAGTATTATGGAAAGTCAGTGTAAGATTTTGGAAGCCATTCAAATTCAAGAAGCATAAATCCATAGCAATGGTTTTCAACCTTACCTACTACTTTTCTGAGTACTATCAACACCAGAGTTGGCTGCTGTGCACAGAAGTGGTGTCTTGTCCTGGAACTGGTCATACAGTAGCCTTTCTGGTTGTTTCCACCTCCTGATTTCTCCTCTGCTTTGCATGTTTGTTGCCAACTTCTGACTTTTTTCCAAGGATCAGGGTGTCACATAACCACATCTTGCTACCAGTGCATTGCTGTCCTACTTTCAGCTATCCTACTTTCGGATACTGCAGTGTCTTGCAGTCCCTGTGGCAACACGATCACCTACTCTAACTGTCAGGCTGTGAAATATCACCACTGATGAACCCCTGATTAAAAAATATGGGTTTACAGCATCTTACTTTGCCATGTTTAACCACACACATTCCCTCCATTCTATACTTCAAAAAGGATTATCTACAATGCAGATACTTTTTACATGTATCTAGTCCAATTTTTCTTCAACTAACAAGCACATCTCTTCTCTTAAACTTAGTGCAGCAATCACCAGCAATACTTCAACTACTATTCAAAACAATTAGATGTTTAAAAAGCTAAAATTGTGCAACAAGCCTCCCTTTCCTTTCTTATGTAAAGCAGGTGAGGTTTACCAGACGTCAATATGGGTTTTTCAGTACTTGTGAAATAACAGCTACGCAACAGACTGGAGTTTTTCCATGAGCAAGAGAATATTTAATCAACAATCCTTTGCAAACCAGGAGGCAAGCAGTTCTCCTTAGAACATGAGCCAGAGGCAGGATCAATAGATTATGCTGAGAAAGTACATGATAACATTTACTGGAGCCAGGCAACAGATCCTAATAACTGAAGACATCAGCCTTATCCTAAAGACAGAGTATGTTGTCTTTGCTTAGTAAAATCTTTGATGTTCCAGCTGAGTTTAAGTCCCCAGGACTAGATGGACTACACCTCAAATTATAGAAGAAGCTTGCTGATGTGATCCCAGGGTTGTTTTCTATAATCTGAGAACTCCTGGAGAATGGGTAAGGTGCCAGAGAACTGGAGACATAAATGTTGTCCCCACTTTAAAATGAGGAAAAGGGAAGATCCAGGAAGTTATAAACTGATCATCTTGACACCAATACGTTGGAACAAATTATTAAGCTGAATGTCTACAATGTCTTAGAAAATAACAGTGTGATTGCCAAGAATGAGTATGTGTTTGTCAGGAACAACTCATGCCACGATAATCTCATCTCCATTGAAAGAGTGATGGGTTTTGTAAATTGTTCACCATGGACATTGCATACCCAGATTTCAAAGCATGCGACAAAGTCTCCAATACTAACCTTGCAGATAAAAATGGGAAAATACGGGCCAGACCACTGTTAGGTGGATTCAAAGCTGGCTGAACAATCATTTAACAAGTGCTAATACATGGCTCCATATTAACCTGAAGACAGATACTAAGTAGAGTGCCAAAGGACCCGATGTCAGACCTACACAGATTATCCATGGGCTTAAGGCTCACTCTGGACTTTTAGAAGAGTTTTATTTTCTTCAAGCAAGGACACAAACTTAACTGAGTTGTAGATCATTTAAAGTATCTGGATTTAAAAAAATATGTATGCTTATTGGACTATTGGTATAATGAGCAACAGAGGACACTTTACAAATGCACATAGCAAAATTATATTTAGACAAAAATTTCTTACTGTGAGTATACAAAGATTCTGAGGATAGCGACTGAAAAAAGTTGTTCACTCTTCGATTCTGCAGAAAAGCTTGGGAAGTAGTTGAAAAAAGCTGCCTAAAAAACACAATGGAAATGTGCATAAAGAA
Organism: Lerista edwardsae; assembly: GCA_029204185.1. Taxonomy (NCBI): domain Eukaryota; kingdom Metazoa; phylum Chordata; class Lepidosauria; order Squamata; family Scincidae; genus Lerista; species Lerista edwardsae. The sequence continues at coordinate 1,797,035 of JAJKFI010000125.1, read as the reverse complement.
GTCCAATATATACTATCTGGTAGTATACCTAGCTGGTATTTTAACAAAATTCAGCTCCCCCCCCCCGCCACCGCCAAACCCCACACCCAGAATGGCAAGTGCCTGAACAAACCCTGGTTGAAAAGAAATGAGTATCACAAGAACATACATGGACAGGATACAATGTTAACTTGACTTCACATTGTACTGGAGGGCTAATATAATTCTAGGCTTATTAGAACACATTCTTATCCCAGAGAGTCAAACATTTTCTTTCCAACCTTACAAAAATATAGCCCTTCTCCAGGGTTCTCAGAAAGAACTCACTTTAATTATGGTTATCTCTGCTTTCCTATATCACTGCATGCAACACTGTCAATCATTCTATAAAGTGTTCCCTATACTGACTCCCAGATCACGCACAATTACTTCATCTTTCCCTTCAAAATCTCTCAAAACCTTGCCTTCCCTTATATCCCATAAGTCAAATGCCTACAACGTATTTGCCCAGTCCTACAGCTCACTTGTCTTAAATTTTCCTGCTCTCTCAAACAAGCCTGCCCTTGCTGAATCTTATGCCTGCAAGTGACACCCAGAAAACTTTTGTAGCATCACTTTGTACTTCCTTAAAATCTTTCCTCAAACTCACTTTTTGTGCAAAGGTTGTGGCCCTGCTCCCTAGACATCACATTTTTGTGTAACTATGCTTAAATATTGATTACGCAATTATTTTGATTATCTTCCCATTTTTGTCTTTGACTCCGTGCCCCCTACTGCCCCAGTGTATCAATTTGGGGATTGCAAGTCCCTCAGGGCAAGGACTTATCCTCTGTAAACACCATCCACGGTGTTTCCACACATCACCATATATCCACACATCACCATATAAATAAAAACTGCTTCTTGCATAATGTTGTAGCAAAAACTTGCTGAAGATAGGCAAGGGGCCACAACTCCAACAGAAGGTAAGACTTCAATGGTAATGAATGGGAATGCTAGGATTTACTATTTGGGTGTTGGCTGACAAGAGCTGCTTAAGAGAGTGCTGGGTTTTTACAACTGCAGGGAAAATTCCCACTCCTCTCTCAAGCTCCAAACTCAGAGCTGGGAAAGAGAAGGGAACTGTTCCTAACCTGGATTAGTCTACCAAGTCCAATCATTTGTGATCTCTTGCTAACCAGAAACACAAAAGTTAACACACAGATATGCCCATGTGCTCTGTTTATGATATTTTAAGCAGTTGTTTTCCCCCTTATTGTCAAAATTCTTGTCAGAGTGATGGAAAGTTTTTTTTTATATCTTCTCCTTTGCCACCCAAAAGAGGAACCCAACATCCTTTGGATTTTGACTTCACTAGTTGAAGTTGTGCAATACACTCATTGGCTTCCTACTCAATTCAATTCCATAGCTGCAGATTTCTACTTAACCAAATAGCTATATGCACAACATAGGAATGTGCAGCTTAAAGTCACAATGAGTAGTCTGGTAAACATAATCGCATTAATTGCTTCGACTGCTACCTTATCATAGGTTCCAAGTCAGGGTGCCGTCTCTCTTCTTGTTTCTGGAACCCCTGATTTAGTGCTCTTAGAATAGTCTTGTCAAACGCTTCAGAAGAAAGTTCTTTTGGAAGCTGGTGAGAAGGGTAATGTTAGTTACCATTCTGGCAAACAGAAGTCACCTGTATCAATGTGTTTATGGAAAAGGCTTGTAAGGCTCAACAGTTTTAATTAGTTCAGTACTATCAACACATTCAGATGCAACAATAATCCATGGTTTGTTATGAGAATAAGCCTAGGGTTTGCATGCTCCTTCCTCTCACATGTGAAGGGAGGGAACTGGAAACACCCACTTAGTTTACAGCTAAAGCTGCGTAAATTTGCATACATCATAATTTGTCTTCAAGCCAGGATCAGAAACTGTTTCATATTCTAATCTGGAGGATGAGTTATGGCTTGCTACGAACTGAAACATAAGCTTATCTCTCTTTACATATGAAAGGAGAGGAAGGAGCTCACAAACCCAAGACTTGCCACAACTCATTTTTTTAACGACCATCATGGATGATTACTATACCTAAATGGAGTCAACAGATTTCCCAGAAGCCACTAGTAATCAAAAGCAAATTCAAAAGGAATAAATGTATATAAGAGGCCCTCCCTGGATTAAGATAACAGGAAGCTCCTCTTCTACTGTCTTTAAGAGTGAACCTCCACAATGGAAGATATCCTTTGTGCAACATTCCTGCACACTCTCAATGCCACTGTCCCTTATTGAACAGCTAACACTACTGACCAAAGACAATACAGCCAACAGAAACAATTTATTCCAGACCCCAGGGAATAAGCAAGTTAGCCACATGGATAGAGTAGGATTTAGGAGGAGCCCAGAAACCATCAAATCAACTATAATGGTTCTATAGTTAAATTGGAGGTGAAAAAAATTGGGCTGGGCATGTATTTAGCTACAACTAAAATAAGAGGGAGCAGTTCCCTCATATAAAGTCATTACCACTGGCCAACCCTCCCATCCAACCTGAATAACGTTCTATAACAAGCAGCAACTCAAATACGTTCATATGTGCATTCACCCAGTAGGCATTTTAAAAACTGGTGTAATGTTTACTTTTCATGTCTATTTTGCAGGTCAAACAAATTAACCTCACTTATGATACAGCAATGTAACAAGCTTCATGTTAGAATACAGCCTCTTTTGAATACTTGCTTTAAGTAGAAATTCCTGTAATTCTTGATGCGTTTTTGTTATACAGGATACAGAATGATCAGACCAAGTTACCTATGGAAAAAGAAAATGTCATTTAGCTTCAGTACAACTAAACTAAAATTGCACGTTTAGCCCCTTTTTACATTTCCCATTTTTTCTTAAGTTTCTCTTATGTATGTAGATTTATAAGCAACTTGGGGTGTATCATGTACACTGACAGTTCAATTTAAAATAAATAATGTTGATTTACCAAGATAGAGAGCTTTTCACATTTAGAAACATTAGTAAAACAAACAGCCCAGTTCAGAAGTTGGATCATTCCCTAATGCACATTATCAAAGTAATTGCTCCAACACACTTGTTAGACATTCACTGAAATATGTATTGGGCACCACTTGCAGCTGAGTGACATGACCACAGAGATGCCATTTGAAAGAGACACTCTGCCTTCCAATGTTAGATGGCTTCTTTAAAAACATTTGTTACTCCTATAGCAAAATACCCTGGAGACTTGCTCTGCTGATCACCAGAATTTCTAGTTACCAATGGTGGCTGTCTCTGGCTCTATGCAGTCCACTGATATATACCACTCAGAAGAGAAAGACACAAGGCTTGTTGCTTGTGCCTTGAAACTGAAGTACAGAAGTTTATTGCACCTACAAGTAATAAATACGCTGAAGATGACACCTTTAGCAAAATTCTCCCTCTTCAATGCACTACGATTTTAAAACTCAGATAACTTTGGAATTGTGTTATGAAATAAATGTTTGTAGTACACAGATGCTCACTTACTTTAAAAGTATACTCCAGGTGTTTGTCAGGTCTTTTCCTTGGAATGCCTTTCAGCATTATTTTCTCAATGTGCACAGCTGAAAGAAATACAAAAGAAAGATGTTCCAAGTATGATACAAAATACTTTCAAAGATAATAATCCATTTGACAAATACAGGTATGGGGGTTTCACTCTACACATTCTGATATTCATGGGGGGTTTCATTCCACACATACATCCTGGGTCCATTACATAGCCTTTATAGTTTAATCCTTTGTAGTTTGTACTTTGTAGAAGTAAAGTGCTTGCAGCACAGGTGCTTATTGTTTAATAATCTTGCTTAACTGAAGAACTGAACATGCAGGCAACTAGTCTGCATGCTACAGAGAGACTAACAGGAAGGAGGAATTCCTGCTTCCTGTTAGTCACCCTATTGCACCAGCACTGAAGAACTTCTACAAAAAAGCAAAGGTAATGTAAAGAGCACCCCCCCCCATAACTGAATCCAAGATCCTGGATTCACAGATATAAGGGCCCACCCTCTTCATTTTACCCCATACTGGGGAACCAAACCGATACCAGTAACATTTCTAGATATCAGGGACCTCCTTTTAGCCCATTTCCCCCAATACTTTCACTGCATTGCGCAAATCAATACTACTATGCAATAAGAACATAAGAACAGCCCTGCTGGATCAGGTCAATGGCCCATCTAGTCCAGCTTTCTGTATCTCACAGTGGCCCACCAGGTGCCCCAGGGAGGCATGAGACAACAAGATGCTTGCATTCTGTTGCCACTCCCTTGCACCTGGCATTCTGAAGTAGCCTACTACTAATGTAAGAAGGTTGCCCAACCCATCATGGCCTATAGCCCATGATGGACTTTTCCTCCAGAAATCTGTCCAAACCCCTTTTAAAGGCATCTAGGCCAGATGACATCACACCTCCTGTGGCAAGGAGTTCCACAGCTTAATTACCCGCTGGGTAAAAAAGTATTTCCTTTTATCTGTTCTAACTCTCCTAACACTCAATTTTAGTGGATGTCCTCTGGTTCTGGTGCTGTGAGAGAGGGAAAAGAACATCCTTGTATTGACTATCCCTCCCGTGCATAATTTTGTATGTCTCAATCATGTCCCCCCTCAGGCGCCTTTTTCCAGACTGAAGAGCCTCAAATACTGCAGTCTTTCTTCATAAGGGAGGTGCCCCAGCCCCATAATCATTTTTGTCACTCTCTTGTGCACCTTTTCCAGATCCACTATTTCCTTTTTGACATAGAACTGACCAGAACCGTACACAATAATCTAGATGTGGCCTTACCATCCATTTGTACAACAGCAGAACAATGTTGGCCATTTTATTCTCAATCCCTTTTTTAATTACCCCAAGCATGGAATTGGCCTTCTTAATTGCTGCCGCACAGTGGGTCAACACCTTCATTGAGTTGTTCACCAGAACCCCAAGATCTCTCTCCTGAGCTATCACAGACAGCTCAGAACCAACTAGCCTATAGGTGAAGTTTTGATTTTTTTGCCCCAATGTGCGTCACTTTACACTTGTCTACATTAAAACGCATCTACCATTTTGCTGCCCATTACTCCAACTTGGAGAAATCCGTCTGGAGCTCTTCACAATCCCTACTAGTTTTCACCACCCGGAAAAGTTTTGTGTTATCCACACACTTGGCCACCTCGCTGCTTATGCCTGTCTCCAGGTCATTTATGATGGGAGTAGTTCTCTACAACGGAAGTGGTTCTCAAAGTACTAATCCGAATGCACAATACAGCCATCTGCCACGGGGCTCTTAATAGCATTTAAGTTAAAGGACTATTTGACTAGGGTGGCAATCCAAGGGCTAACACAAGCTGCTTGCTTTGCCCCTGCGGTTTTGCAAAAGTGCCGTAAAGCACTTCCACTCCTGTGGTGCATAGTTGGCAGAGGCAACTGCATTGGCCTAGAAGCACTGAAGACAGCCACAGGTAAGCTGCCCATGTGGAATAGGGCAGGGGAGGACATTCCGGCAGGCAGGGTGGCCCGGGGAGGGGGTGATGCCTGGATGTGGCCATTAGGTTGCAGCCATATATAGCCCTGTCCCTGGTCCATGTAGCCCTGATTCAGACCACTGCAGGGGGCATGGGCATGTGCCTGCCATTTTATGCGTGCAGATCTGAGTAGCCCTATTGGGCTCATTCCCTTGCCTTGCGCTAAGCAGCTGCTGCCTCGTAACTCGGTTAGGAAACAGCGCAGGCTAGTCGGCCTGTCTGCACTTGACCAAGTTAGGATTGCACTGTAGGTCATGTATTGAACTACCAGAAGATTCTTTCAAGGATTAGAACACAATTTTCTCACTTTAAGCATTTATATATAGCCCCCAGTATCACTGTAAAGCTTCAAGAATCAAACAAGTTGGCCATGACTGTATTAAGGGAATGTGTGTTGAAGACTCTTGTGTTCCCCACCCCAAACAGATAGGGTGTATTCTTACTTTTTAAAAAAATGCATTGTTGGGTGCTTTGTGCTTATATCTAGTAATGCACTTTTCTTAAGAGATACTTCCTTCCTTAGAAGTAATTTGTTTCTTCATATGCAAATTATGTAAAATAGTATTTAGACTTTATTAGCAGCTTTCAAAGATTATAGCAATTTAACCAATTATCTCCCATCACGCTCATTTAAAAAAGATAGTAATACTGAAACCTGTTTCCTTCAAATTTCAATTCACACTGTTTTTTTTAAATAAGGAAACTAAATTTCTTTTATGTAGACATTTACTATCATCCTGAAGTCAGGAATAATAATTTATACTGTATCCCGATACAAGCTGAAGTAGAAAGAGGTCTCAGTTGTGTCTTTCTCCCCATCATCTCCCTCTTTTGGACGTAAATTCTTCACAGCAACATTAAACATAGGCATGTGTTACAGACGCATCAATATTAAACCTAACCAAAATTTTCAGTTGTTTATGAAGCAGGAATCCTGGGCTAATCTTAATCACAAACATTGTGTCACTTTCATGTTGAACTGTGGTTAAAACAAGGGAAAGGATTCTTGATCCACAAGTCATACAGAGAGTGAACACACAAACTTCCACATCTAATATTTTACTATAATTAAGTACTATATTTACTTGGTCCAATGTCAAGTCTGCTTTTACAAAAATGCTGCACAAGCAGCAGGAACAGCAAATAACTGTGCTCTGAGTTTGTGAAGTCCCTCAAATAACTGAGCAGAAGACACAAAACAAGAAAACTAGTTGCTGTTAATAATTTTTTAGTTTCTCAAAGTACGCATTGTTTATAATATACATACCTTCTTTCTGTTGCCTGTGGGAGGCCACTATAAGTTTATCATGAAGTGCTGCTGTTTGTTCAAGTAAACTATTCTCAGTTCTTGTCATGCAGTTATGGGAAAAGTTCTAATTGAGTAAAGAGATAATTAAAAAATATTAAATTCCAATATTACAGATGTAGGTGGGGAAATCCCACATCTGGAACAAACATCTGGAAAAAGGAACACACAATCTGCAGGTAAAATCAGCTATAGAACACCCCTTATTCAGCATACTGTAAAAAGTAAATCATGCAGTTTGAGTTTCTATGTTGCCATCCAACATGCTCAACAGATTTTAAGTAGTACAAATCTTTTAAAATTTAAAACACAGTCTTACAGCACCTTGAGTAAGGTATGTTATTGTGACAAGGTACATATTTAAAAGGCTAGGTCCTGCATTATCCGTTGCCAGAAAAGATTCTTTTTGCTATAGACTGACAACTTTCTTTTGAAATTCTTTTAATTAAAAAAATAAAATACTTATTTTAAACGTTTAGGCCTTCTTTTCAATCTTACGGCTCAGATTCAAACGCCAAATACTTCTAATCACACAACAAATTTGGTCACATTAAAAGTGAACCAAGCATCTAGAATAATTTGATAAATACTACTATAGACAGTTCTTCCTTTAGTGTTTCTAAACATGGAAGCAACTTTTCTCCACCCAGCTAAAAGTATTATATTCATCCATTTGCTTATGAACTGTAAGTAAACTGAGCATGTAAGTGGGATTTTGAGAAGCAAAGGCTTGTATATACAAAAAAAAGGTAACTGCTGAACATTAGCAGTTCTTTGTAATATAAAGACAAGAAGAGAAGCCAGCAGGAGGAGTATGTAGGAGGCTGGTATAGTAAAAGTATGCTGCTAAATAACCATGCAGATAACTTGTTAGGGGCCAGAGCAGTTGCTCAGTCAAAATAACACACATTTGGGTTAATGTGAAGCAACCTCAATAAGAGAGGTAAAATAGTGTGTTATTATTTATTTAATTTATATCCCGCTTTTCTGCCCCATGGGCACCCAAGGCGGCTCACAACAATAAAATGCAATAAAAATCACAATTTACAATTAAAAACAATAATTAAAAACATTAAAATAATTAAAATTTATATGTTCCATATAAGATTCCAGAAGTTCATTTGGTCCATCAATTCATATTGTCATATGCAACAAAACTTTAAGTTTATTAAACAAAGCAAGATGGCAATGCATTCTCCAGGCTTTGAGACAGACATATTATTTTTCCTGTTGCCTTTCCAGAATACATGAAGTAAACATACACTGAACACAAAATCAGTAAGATACAGGGCAGAGGACAGCTTTACAGGTGACTAACGAAGTGCTTTAGTATAGAACAGGGGTCTCCAAACTTTTTAATATAAGAGATGTATTTTACACATTTTTGTGGGCTGGAGAAAAATCAATTTTATAAATGAATAAATGAAATTTAAATAAATGAATAAGTTATACTTGGATCTTTTTTGAAATCAGCATTATTATTCAGAACAAAACAGAAATGTGTCAATTACAAAGAAACAATGTTGTGTTTAAACTGAGACATGATATATAATGAGTAAAAATGTCAAACATTAGCAAATGCTTTGACAAAAAACAAGTTGCAGTGGGCTGGGTAAAATCTTATGGTAGGCTGGATTTGGCCCCCAGGCTGTAGTGTGGAGACCCCTGGTTTAGAATGTTTCATTTAGGAATGAGCTGTACCATAAGAGGCAGGAAAACAGTGGTTGTGCACATGATCTTCTCTGAATCCTCTCTTTGGGCACTGAAATTCCTCTTGGAAAGTCACCCCTGAAGGTTTGGGGATCTTTGTAATAATGCAAGGTATGGTATGGGAAGCTGCTGCACAAGCTAACGTTGTGTGTACATCCTAAGCCAGTGATGGTGAATCTATGGCACGTGTGTCAAAGGTGACACACCACAACGTTTGGGGTGACACACCAGCATTCACTAATGCCTGACAAAAACTGAGTTTGTTTTACTCATTTTTCATTTTTGTAATTATTTGATGTTTCTTTATATAATACACAGCACAACACATGATTGGACTGTATTTTTTTTAAATAAATGAATATATAGAATTGTTTCTCTTTTGTTTGGGATTGACACACCAAGCCCAAAAGGTTTGCCATCACTGTCCTAGGCCCTACCCTCACTTCCTTATTAGCTTTCTTAACTGTAGGGGTGGGATATGCATCATCCTATTGATAAAGCAGACCATCTCCCCATATGCTTAGGGAAATTAATCAGATTGTGAGGGGACCAGTGCACCTGCTATCACTTCCCAAAAGAAAGCTGCCTATGGACTCATCAGTAGTCAGCCACAGGCTGGATTAGGCCTGTAGTTCACTATCACAGGTAACTATAACTGTCAGAAGATCATGGCTGCTGTGCCAACAATCGCAAGGTAAGTGTAGTAAGCAAACATTTTCTCTTCAGCATCTTTTCATAGTCTCAAAACAAATTTCTATAAAAAATACATGATTCTTACACACATTCACTCTCATATGTGGTAGGGAAACAAATTTAATACAAGTTAGTTTTCAACTTTCCTGCAAAAAGTTTCCACTACAGGAAAATAAGTTCAATTTAGCAAGGACCCTGCAGGAGTTTTTAGGAAATTACGGTGCAGAGAGAGGTTTTCTATCTTCTTCATGAAGGCAACATCTGGGCCTGAGGATTGGCAGATCAGAAGAATACTGTATATTTGTAAAAACCCCATTGGAAAATGGTGGTTTAGACTAGCCTGCCCATATAAGCGGCCTTGGGCATTTGCTCCGGCATGGGAAAGGCAGGGTATAAATTCTTCAAATAAATAAATATTAGAGCTCTGATCTTCCCAATTACATCCCAATCCTAGAAGTAGGATTAAGGCAAGAGAAAGTACTTAATACAGAATTATTCACTGCCATAAGATGCAGGATGGCCATAAGCTTTAATGTCTTAAAAAAAAGATTAGACAAATTTATACCCAAAACAGACCAAACAATATCCATTAGTCATGATAGTTAAAAGGAACTAGCATCCTTCTGAACATCATTGGCTGAGGGCAAGGTTGCTGCCTTCATGGCTGTGTATGTGAACTACTCACCATCTCTGATCAGGCTTAAATACCATGTGGATGGCCAACTGACTATATCAAATGTTATAGTTGAGACTTCAAGAGTATAAGAATAAACTGGACTACTTCATCTTGCATCCTTCAACAGAACAAAATCAGTTCCAGAAAACTCATTAAAAAGTCCTAATGAAAGGCAGTAAATTATTTCAATAAAAACCTCAAGAAGTTTGTTTTGCATTCTGTATTAATTTAAATATACAGAAAATTTATGCGGCAAGGAATAGGTGACTCGAAGAATTACAGCTCCCTACTTAACTCACTAGGTCCCTCGTCAGCAACTAGTTTAATAGGACATGTTCCAGCTGCTGATCCTTGCTCTAATTACTATTAAGTCACAAGAGAAAGTTCTTAGAGTCTACAGTCGATGTTAGCGCTAAAGAGACAGGGAGATGAAGATTTCATTCATGACGTATGAGCTAAGTAAGGAGATCCAGCCAGCTCTCCTCGGAGGCGGAGACAGGCGATCATGGAGGAGAGGGCTCTTAACGTGTGAGGAATGTCCTTACCCGACTCCCATGGCAGGTGAACCCGTCCATCTCCTCCACGTCCCGGCAGAGGGCCCTCCGCAGCCGCTCCAAGTGTTCCCTGAGCGTAACTCGCTGGTGGAAAGAGAAGGCGGGGTGCAACGAAGCCATCGTGAAGAGCAGCAGGAGCTCCTCTTGCGCCACTAGCCCTAGGCCCTCTTCCGCGCCGGTCCCGTTCACCGCCGCCGCCTCTTCTCCTCCACCTACCTCGTCCCCGGGCCGCAATGGGCCGAGGGGTCGGCAGCTTTGCAAGATGGAGTCCACATGGGGCAGCAGGCGGTGGAGGCGGCTGGCGGCTTCGCGGTTCTCCGACCCCAGAAGTGCCAAGTAGACGATGAGCTTGGAGCGCACGGCCGGGTCGCGGAAGTCGCTGCCGCCCAGAGGGGGAAGAGGAGCGGGAGGGGGGGAAGCGGCAGCGGCCGCGCCAGGGGGAGAGGAAGGCGGCGGAGGCGGCGCTGCCCCCGCTGCCGCTAGGAGGAGCTGCTGCTGGCCGGTCCCGGCGGGGCTCGGGTTGCCCCCAGCCGGAGCGGCGGCGTCGGCCGCTGCGGCAGCGCCCGCGCCGTTGGCTTTGGCCTCGGAGTCCCGCAGACAGTGGTAGTCCTTTCGGGCCAGCTCCTCCAGGCAGGAGCCCAAGAAGCGCAGCTCCAGCGGGTTGAGCAGGTCGAGCAGCCCCACCGCGAACTCCAGCCGCTGAGCCGATCCCAGCGCCAGGCCGAACCACTCGTAGACGGCTTCGCGAGCGCCACCGGTCGAGCAGCCACACAGGCAGCGCATCAGCTGCGGAAGGCCGCCGGGCGGGACCGCCGCTGCCCCGGTGGCCCCGCTTCGGCTCGTGTGACAGGCTAGGCCGCCGCCGCCGCCGCCGCGTTCTCTCAGCGCCATTCCAACGGTCGCTCCCTCATCTTCCTGCTCCGCCTCCTTATGGCCCATCGTCTGCCGTTGCTGCGGCTGCTTCACCGGCAGCTTCATCTTCAGCATCCTCGGGAAGAAGGGGAGGAGGAGGAGGAGAAAAGGGAGCGAGCGGGGCGGGCCGCCGTCAAGAGCAGCCGCTGTTCATCGCTCTTCCACTCCCGCCCCGCTCGAGGAGGACGCGCGAGGGCTGAGGAGAAGGAGGGCGCCTCTGGCAACAGCACTCGTTGAAAAAGACGCGATGATGGCGGCGGCCCCGGCCGCTCTCAGCGTCTGCTGAGGGAGCGCGTGAGGGCCCGCGTGAGGGAGGGGGGCGGCTTGAGCGCGCAGGTCACGATTAATTCTTGGCTTTAGCCGACGAAACCAAAGGAAAGGGGGTATGAAAGACAGGGTTGGGCGGGATAGAAGCGGAACGCCCCACGACAGCCAATCAGAGAACGGGTTCACCAATTGCGTCACGTCGCGCCGTTGTAACATTCGCCTCGAGCCGCTGGCAGTAGCGAGCTTCCTGCTGGGTCCTAGAGGAACCCCGTAATAAAGTTACAGCATAACCTGTCCGCGAATTATGGACATTCCGGTCGTTGTATCAGAGGTGGACAAGTGCGGTGTAGGTCACACTGCCATGGTGTGTAATTTAGGGTTTTTATTCCACATCGTTTGCATTAGAAAATACGATGCTAAAAAGCATTTGGGCTAATATGACTAATGATCATGATAGAAACGCTTTTTATCCAACACAGCAACGCTGGGTTTCAGAGCAGCGATGACAATAATTCTACAAATTAGGTCCCTGCAAAACTACAGGTAGATGATCCCTTATCTGAAAATCCGAAATCCAGACATCTGTGCTCAAGACTTTTAAAAAACTTTCTGTAGAAAAACGATCTTGTGTTCATTCTCACACACAGTCTGCACGTTGTATTCTCTGCTCTATGGAGTGTGCCTATACAGATATTGTTGAAAAATGTCAAAGAGCTCAGCAGACACCCAATTGGGTAACAGTGAAAAGAGTAAGAGGAAGCATTTCTCATTATATTTATGCAATTATTCCAAAATCCAGAAAAATCCAAAATCCGTACACCGCCCTGTCCCAAGCAGTCAGGATAAAGGGTAATCAACCTTTATTTACACTTATGCTCTGAGGTAGTTTACACAGAAGTTATGGTGCAATCCTATGCGTGTCCATTGCTCTCAGCTAAGCTAAATCCTGTCCAGCTTTCCATCGCTGATACAGTCATCCCAATGGGGCACATAAGCTTCATCCTGCAGTGGGGGCACAGTGATAGAGGCCTCCTCAAGGTAAATTTAAGGAACATTTCTACCTTTACCTTGGGGCTGCATTGCGGCTGCTTCAGCACTGGAAAGTTGGATAGGATTGAGCCTGGTCCCAATCCATCTCCTATTCTGCCATCCCCAACACAAAACTCCTCCTACCCACCTCTGTTCCAGCCCTCTGCAACCCTTTCCCACCGCCCGCCCTGGCAGGCACAAACTTACCCCATCCAGGCAATGCAGGGACTCCCAGGCTGGCATGGGCCTCTGCTCTGGACAAGCCAATTCCCAAGTTGGCACAAATGTGCTTTACGGCATGTTTGTGACACTTGGGAGCCAGCACAGGGGGCCTGCACCCCACTCAAGTGGCACTCTGGATTGCGCCCTAAGACATACTTGAGTAAAATACTGTACATGTTGGATTGCTCTGAAAGTCTCCATTACAATAGTCCTTTCCCAATTAATGCCAACTATATACAACTAAAAGAAGAAACTACTCTTCTTTCATACGCTTCTGCAAATCAAAGTTCTTCAACCAGGCTTGCTTTCAGAAATCTCACACCAGATATAGTTGGGTGATATGTAATTGTTATGCTGTGCTTTGGAATTGGTTACAATCCTAAGCGTGATTCCGCTTTTACTGGGCTCAGTGGGTTTAAATTTCAAGAAAACATGTTTAGGATCAGGATGTTAGTCTCTGCAGAATCAAAATGGGAAATTGTCAGTGCAAATCTGCATGTTTACTCAGGACTTTTCATAGGCTCTAACCTACATCACAATCTGTTGCACAAATACCTGTTCACCTGAAATGTACCTAAACCAATGTTACAGACTCTTTCAGAGCTGTGTAGATGTTGCAGAATGACACACACACACACACACACAGAGAGAGAGAGAGAGAGCGCAGAATCTAAAGAGCGTTGGATTAGCAATGCCGGCCGGCCAGCACCAAATCCAACGCTGCTTTGGGGAGGCTGGAACCTCCCGGCAAGGGCCCATTTGCGCCCTTACCGTTGAGGCTGCAGCCTCCCCAACGCACTTCTCGGATCTGTGCCTGTTAAACAGCAGGCGCAGATCTGAGGAGACCGTGCAGCCCGAATTGGGGCTGTGCGGCCTCCAGGACAGGCTTTAGATTCAGCTTTATGGCCGAATCCAGAGCCCACCCTCTCCCCGCCCACAATCTCCCACCATCACCAATCCCCATCCTGGAATGGGACGGATCCTCCCTTGCGCCAACCAGCTTCGGTCGGCGCAAGGGAGGCTCCTCGTCCGTGCTCTCAATGCTACAGGGGCTTCTGAGGGCCAGGGAGAACACCTTCTGAGAACACCTTCTGAGGGCCAGGGAGGCCAAAGACCTGAAGACATGCCAAGACTCGCAGATTTGATTATCTGCAGGTTTCGGAATCTGCGGGAGTCCCAGAAACAGAACACTTGTGGATAACGAGGCACAGCTATGTCCCACTCTGACCTTTTTGGAGGAAGGCTGGAGTAAAAATATAATATTTTTTCAAATGGGGAAAGGAAAGGGATCATTATGTTTTTACAGGAAATCAGCAGGGAAAGTTGGCATCAGTTATACAGGGAATGAGCAGGGAAAGCTGGGGAGAGACATACACAGCCAAAGAGAAATGAAACTTTGTTGCTATGGTAAATGTGAAAGGAAAGTGAAATCTAGCAGAGCTGTTTCTAGAGGAACAGCATGCTCTGCTTCAAATGCACAACACAAACCAGAATCTCAGCCAACGAAAACAAGAAACAGACTGCATTTCTGAGATTGCAGTCCTAAGTAGGAATGCTTACTGTGAAATAAATTAAATTTGAATAAATAGGACCTGTTTTCAAGTATATGCACAGGATAATGATCTGAATGGTGCATATTACCAGATGTGCTCTATGATGCGTGTAATTTCATGCATGCTTGGGAGAACGAGCACATGTATAAGGACTGTGGCCTCTGGTTCATGACACATCCCGGGAGAGAACTGGCATTTACCAAGGATGAGAGAGAAACAAACACATAGGTGCAACACAGTAATATTTATTGTGGGGATAAATGTACAATAAGTGGGAGGGAAAATCAAGACAATGCAATAAACTCAGTTGCCAAGTAGACAGTATTTATTTATTTATTTATAGGATTTGTATACCGCTTTTCTAAAACTCAAATACATAAAAAATTTAAAATAACTATTAAAGTTAAAAACAATTAAAACCATTGATATAGCACCGAAAACAACAACAGAACAGCATAAAATAGTAAAATGGGTCTTTAAACCCTGCCGGAAATCATACACGGAGGAAGCTGCCCTTAGGTCTTCTGGCAAGCTGGTTCCAAAGTCATGGTGCCACAACCGAGAAGGCCCCATTGGCTTCAGATGACGGTGGCAGAGGTGGATCTACAGGGAGGGCAAAGCTCTAAGTGTTGCAAGAAGCCTTACCCTGTCATGTAAATCCCTCCTGTCCCCTGCTGCTGTAGCCAGTAAGCAACGCCAAGATGTTGCTTTTCCCTGTGAGGATTGGCTAAAACCGTGCAAGAGAGGAGTGATTTCCACTGCAAGGTAAGGCTTCTTGCAAAACTTAGAGCTTTGCCCTCCCTTAGATCTGCCTCTGGGCGGTGGAATCCTCTCTGATGACCTCAGGAGACGTCAGGGAATATATGGGGGAAGACAATCTTTGAGGTATCCTAGGCCATATGGGGCTTTATAAGTCATCACCAACACCTTGAATTGGGCTTGGAAAGGAATGGGCAACCAGCGTAGCTGCTGGAGCAACAGCATAGCAGATTCTGCATGCCGAGCCACCACATTCTGCACTAACTGCAAATTCCGAACCGAACCAAGAATAACTTTCTGAAATGGGAGAAAAACATGGACAAACAAAATGGAGGTGGGGGGAGGAGACTTGGAAGAAACAGTAAATAGATGGAGATATGTTAGCATCTATGAAAATGGGGAGATTATCCAGGAGCAAGTGGAATGAAGAGGAAATAACAGGTTTGGGGTGCACAAGAGAGAAACAGGAGACTAAAGCCCAGTCCTATCCCTGGCCTCGGTGCCAGCAGGGCCAGGCAAGAAGATGGAAATTTCCTCGGGGTAAAGAAACTTTGGTAGAGCCCTTGCAGCCCCAATGGGTCTACTCAGAGCAGTGCCAGCTATTTAGCGGGTGCAGAACTAAGGAGATCTGTCATCTGGGAGGGGGATAGGATCTGGTAGCAGCCTCTGCTGCCATCACCAACTCCCCTCCTGGGCTTAATCTGCCCCATGGGGCATCTTCCCCCTGCCTAGTTTCTCCCCTTCCCCACATTCTCCCTGCCTCCCCAAACCTCGGAACTCTTCCTGCTGCTTGACAATGTACTCACTGCTGCTGGTGCTTGCTGTTCCTCTGGTGCAGAGGCCCAATGCTGAATGGCACTGGCATCTCCACTGGTGCTGTTTGTCATGCGAATTCCTCAACATGCCTTATGGCACATTTGCAGCAGCCAGGGCAGTGCGCAGACTGTTGGTGCTGCCCTGGTGTAGGATTGGGCTGCCCGCTTAAAGGAAATAAAAAACTGAACTGAGGCAGAATTGTGGCAAGGTTCTCAGTAATTTAGTGACAGATCACAAAGAGTGGCCAAAAATGAAGTCAGCCAATGACGTTCTTAACTGACATATCAAGCCTGTATTATTCATATATCTACCTCTGCTGGAGAATCTTTTAGCAGAAGCCAGTTCCACCTGGTGTCAGGGCACAGTGAAAAAGCCCTTGGAACAAATGGGCAGGTTGTTGCCTTCTCTCCTACTCTAGATGCTGTGGTGGTTCACTCCTTTTAGCGAAGAACATGGTAGGCATTTGTTTATATCTGTATGTGAAAGTAAAAGGGTTTGTTTTTGGTTACACGCGTTCCATCCTTCCTGTGAGAGAACAGAGCAGTATTGTAACATTACAAGCATCCTGTGGAAAGTAAAAAAAGAAATCTGCAATTGGGGTAGTGCAAGGGGGAGGGGCAGTGTACAAGGCAAATTACAGAGCCACGCAAAATGTAGCACTCTGGTCCCCCTCGTGACACCACTTTGTGTGCAAACACTCACAACCCAAGTGCGCTTTTTGAAGAATTCCGGCGGGGTGTCATTGCCTCACCTTCTGCCCCCCAACTGCACACTGCTGCCCTACAGTGATCCCAGTTATGTGAGGGAAGGAACAGGTTTGACTCCACCAGACAGTATTACCTGTTCTCCCAAAGTG
>JAJKFI010000125.1:1761813-1773841 GCA_029204185.1 Lerista edwardsae | reverse complement strand
GAGAGAGAGAGAGAGAGAGAGAGAGAGAGAGAGAGAGAGAGAGAGAGTCCAGAAGGTCTAATCTGGGTAAGTAACATTTGTTCCCTTACTCAGAAGTGAGCCTCCACAGAGTGAGGGTGTGTGTCGACTTGAACTAAATAGCTGGCGCAGGTCAGCGCTGATCCACACCATGGTCTAGGAAGAGGGTTAGGATATGAGCAGTGCCACTCCTCCCTCGGGCCTGATCCCTCCCTCCCTTTTCCCTGTCCCAATTCACTTCCTCCTCCATTCTGCCCTCCCCCACCCCATCCCCTCCTGCTTCTCCCGCTGACATACCATCATCAGTGGGTTGCAGGAGAAGTGCTGGAGCAGGTGGGAAGCGCAGGCAGTACTCTGAGAGATGCTTGTCGGAGTGCCTTTGGCAACTGACCCTGACCCCTTTACAGCAGTCAGTGCCAGCTCAAGAGATGCACCGCCATTGGGCAGCGCGCATAGGATGATTGGGCTCTGTGTGTATTATATTTGCTAATGTATTTGCTATACATTCATATATAGCTACTTGAGCTGTGTGTGGAGCTGCCTTAAGTTGTCTGCTTTGTCTCCTGTCCTATGAAAGGAAGTAGCATGTGAGAACATTGGGGGGGGGGCGGGGAAATCTTAAATATACCACTGATGTAAAGCGGTCTCAGATAAATGGGCGAGTGGATGTCAAGACAAAAGAAAAGAATTAAATAGGCTTTCCCTTTGTCAGGTGAGTGGAAAAGGCATTGACAAATGCAGTTGCACAGAGTCACAGAGCTCTTATCACCTAGCCGAGTTACGTACAGTACTTCAAATAATGGGAGAAAAGAGGCTTTTTGGGAAAAAAAGAGAAATTAAATGGAAATTAATGAAAAGAGGCTTTTTTGGGGAAAAAGGAGAAATTAAATGAGACGCCTGCTGTAGAAAAAAAATCTGCAGACCTATATAATTACCACAATGATGTGCTTTTATAAAGCTGTGCCTTTTGCAGAGACCTACAATGTGGATTGCTAATAGGAAAGCTGCGTTAAAGACCGAATGCAGAGATACAATGCAGAGATCTTTCTGTGCTTGTCAGCTCTCCATAAGCTATTTGCATCCAAATTCACGTCCCTGGTTTGGAGTCATTATCGGCATTATGAGCAAATAGTGAGAGCAGACGGACTGAAGAGAGCACGTTCTCTAGATGGCGTTAGCACATTAATGAGCAGAGCTTTAGTTCTCACATTTAAAGGCTCATGTGTAAGACAAGTGTCTGTCTAGTGCCATCTAGAGCACTCTTACAAAATAGGTGAATCAATGCAGAGGCTGGAAGAGCTGGCCTCTTCTGAACTAGGGTTACAAAACCAGTGGAAGACTGATGAAATGAGGACTGTGGTTGAAAGTACAAGTGGGGCCTTTTTTTATCCACACAGAACCCTCACAAATAAAAATCAGTGGGTAAGGAAATCCATGGATTTTTCGCCCCCACCTCCAGATAGCAGCAGACTTGTGCTCTGCTGTTGTCTGGAGGGTTATCTGAGCCCCATTGAAGCCATGCGTGTTTGTACATGGCTTCAATGGGGTCAGAATGGGGGATTTTCTCTGTCCCCACCCTCCAGACAGCAGTGGAGCAGTCCCCTGTTGCTGTCTGGAGGGCTATGTGAGCAGCTTGGGTGGGGCTCAGAATGGGGGATTCCCTCACCCCATCCTCCAGCTGTCTGGTGGGCACCGGTGTTTATAATGCGTTATAAACACATTGCAGGTCCAGGAGAGCCCCGGAGGGCTTTCCTGGGCCTCACAATGACTATAAGGCATTAAAAACGCCACTTCCTGTTTCTCCCAGAAACCGAGCGGTGACTTTTTTTTGGCCAAAACGACCATTCTGAGGCTCACCGAGGTCATGGGAGGCCTCGGTGGGCCACAGGAGAGCCTCTGGAGGTGACTGGAGTACAGCTACTGTCACTTTCAGAGGCTTTAGGTTGGGCTTAATTAGGCTCCACCTGTATCTTTTTTGGGTCATCTCAATCTTGTTTGTAGTCAAACCTAGCCAACTTTACTAAGAGCCCAATCCTATCATTTCCTCCTCCTGCAGCCATGCTGAAAAGGGGCACACTATATTCAGTGGGGGGGGGGATTCAGAAAGGAAAGGGGAATTATGGCCTCCAGCTCCACAGGGGTCTCCTCTGACTTGCTCCAGCTCTTCAGCTAGCACCAGAGCTATAACTAAGGTAGAACCTGAGGTACTCTGCCAGGCAGTGATGTCATGCACCCACTACGCACCACTACGCGAGTACCGGTTCCTAGAAGTTGAGCTGGCCCCGCCCACTCGAAGCTGGCCCCGTCGGCTGGTTGGCTCAGCAGCTGCACATGCGTACTGCACACCCACAGCCATTGCCTGCACTTTCTGTGAGGAGGCAGGCAGACAGGCAGTGTGGCGGCGGCGGCATCATGACCTCACTTCCGGCTATGACCTCACTTCCTGCCCCGACATCACTTCCGGCTTATGACGTCACTTCCGGTGGGCTGACCCCAACAAGTGCCAATCAAAAGTGAGTACCTGTTCCTAAATCATTTGGATGACACCACTGCTGCCAGGTACTCTGCCAAGCGGGGGTGTAAGACTGCCTCTACACCCTAGTTACGGAGGAAGCATGAGTGGCTGGGAGCCTCCAGAGGAGAAGCAATGGTGCACACAAAGTGGCAGCAGCTCCCACCTCTCTTCTGGGAAGAATCCAGAAACAGCATCACGTGACATCACTGCCTCGGGCACTGGGGCAGTAGCTACGGCCCTGGCTAGCATGGCTAAGGAGACAAAGGGGGCAGGGAGGTTGCAAAACTGATGATAGAATAATCACCGCCAGATCCACCCACAGCCTCCCCATCCCTCTCCCCTCCCAGCCCAATTTTGCCCACTTCACCAAAGGCTCACAGCTGTCAGAGGGTCCAGTTGAACATACATCGATCCCTGAACCCTCAGTACCATTGGAAAATGACATGGGGGAGCAGTTCAGAAAGCAACCTGGGGCTATCACTGGCTGCTTCCCAGTGGGTCTGTTGCACCAAGGAAGGAGTGTCTGCACCGAGGGGCATACCCACAACCGTGTGTCTCCACAGTAGCTCAACCATGGCTCTCACACTTGTCTCCTGGTGTGGCCCTGCTCCTGTCTTCCCCCAGGCCCAAGCCCTTCCTAGACCAGATTTTTTTTTTCAGTCAGCAGAATGTTATTGATTCAGGGTTGGGAACATGGTAGCCATAGAAGGGTTCTTTCACTTGGGATCAGCAAAAAAACTCTGTCCAGAGGAACCCTGCGGTATCCCTCCCCCCATGATTTGAATAGATGTGCTCTCCCTTGAAGAAGGCAGCATTATAATATTCTGAATCAAAATGTGTGAATGGTACCGTGGCAGTAGTGCCTTCTCAAATGCCCTTATAGAAGTACCTAATGCTGCTTGCTCATCAGAGTACGTGGTCAGGTTGGGCACTGGCTGAGGGTCCCTGAGCTCCTGGGAACCCCAACTGGCTGACCTCCAAAGCCACCAGTGCTCCATGCAGTGCTAGTGTGAGTTGCTCAAGTGAGTAACTCAGGGTGCAATCCGAACCTGGAGTTAGGCCAGCAAAGTTTGGCCGGCACAAAGGACACCATTAAGTATGTTTGGACCACTCTCGGAGTGAAAGAGACCAGCATGCAAACGTGCCCCATCCTCCCTGACTCCAAGAGTGGTCCAAACACTCTTTATGGTGGCCCTGATGCCAGCGAACATTTGCTGGCCTAACTGTGCCAGCCAAATTTCAGGTTAGGATTGTGTATTCACACCATTGCTGCCTTCTCCATCCCTCCCCTCAGAGGCTAATGTGATGATGCAGGGCTTCTCAGGAAACCCATTCAAACTCAGGAAACATTGCTGGCTGCTCCTGTCCTCGCAGAGCCAATGACACTGATTCAGCAACCAGAGCTCACTCTGCAATTTTTTTCCTGGTTGTGCAGCTTGGGGAAGGAAGGGGGAACGATCTCTGGATGCTCCTCTCTCAGGTCACCAGTGGTGCTGAAGGAGCATTCTATCTACTGGGAGGACAGTGTCTGTGCATACAAGCAGGGCCCCTGAATACCTGGTGCCAGTACTGCAAGCAGGCAGCTCGGCATGCCCACTCTGCAGCTTTTGATAGGTGCCTAAAGTACACAGGACTGAGTCAGCTGAATCTGCTGAAATGGAGAAGGCCAGTAGAGGGCAACATGACTAATCGTATGAGTCTTCTGGCTGATGATAGCCTGCAATAAAAGGTTTCCCTTTACACAGCCAAGAGCAGGCCATCAAGCCTTGATAAGCACGTCTACCTTAACACTCATTTGTATCACACTGAAAAAATGAGTCATTTAATTTTTTTGGGTCAAATTACATTGGGATAGGGTTGGGATAATATGTGCACGTTATGTTCATGTTTTAGCTTCAATAACATTATTTACTATTTGTATTCCACTTATTGTTTAAATGAAATAAAACCGCTGCTTAGTTCTGCCCTCACAATCGCCAACACAAAGCTACAAGTAGCAAGAAAAGCTTATTCAATGCTTTCAAACTCATTTTATCTGTACCCTTTTGTTCATAACAGGCTCAAATGTAAACAGAATGTTTACAGAGCAGGGGCACAATTGTGTGGAACTGTGTTTTTTTCTTCCATTTGTGCGTCCACCCAAACTATTTAACTAATATATTCCCGTGGTTACTAACAAAGATTGGATTTACCACTTACTCTTATGTGATGGGAAAGCAAAGAAGAACTAGCCTCACCAAATCCGACAGGCAGAGCAGATGTGATCCATGACCTCACAAATGGTCCTACCTGCTTGGATGGAACCATGGAGATCACACTATTCAGATAATGTAAACTGAGCCTAACTTCAGGCCACGTTCAATACTTGAGGCGGTCCAATATTATCCATATTTGTCTTTGGCTTCAGAGCGTCTTCCTCCCAAGCAAGTGTGCATGCCTTACTTTGCTTGGTTCAAGTGAGTCCTGGATCAGTGCAACAGAAGGTTAATTTGGGGTTGATTTTACAAGGTATTCAGTTGGCACAGAAAACAAGAAGCAGAGGGTGGAAGTCTATGGACAACTGCCCAGTGATCCCTCACACCCATCCATAATCCTAGCTGGCATATTGCTGTATGTGCTTAGGGCTACATAACTCACTCACCAAGTTGCCAATGCTGATTGAGGGCCCAATCCTATGGGCCTCTGCACTGGCATATGAGTGTACCACCAGTGCTGGCGTAGTAAAAGTGCCATAAGGCACTTCCAGCACTGGTGGGAAGCCATTACCGCCGGTGCTGGTCCAACACCGACCAAAGAGTCTGGAGGCAGCAACATGAGGCTGGTGGGCAGTGAGTACAGGCACCACCAGCATTGCACGTTTTCCAGGTGGGGTAGGAGGACGTATCTGGGCAGGGCGTATCCAGGTGGGGTAGGGGAGGGGCGGAGCAGTGTGGGACTGGCAGTGGCCTCACATGGTGGCTCTCACATTTGTGCCAGCAAAATAGCCAGTGCAGATGTGAGTAGACCCACTGGGAGCCCTGCAAGTCCCTTCCATAGTTTCCCTCTCACCCATCAACCTCCACAGTCACAAGGAGAAGACTAACTAGAGGGGAGAAGGTTGATGGTGTGACCAAAAACAGCAGCTGGTGGAGAAGGAAGGGACCCAGGAGTCAAGCAAGGCTCTCCTGACAGCATTGTTGATCTGACGTGAAAGCTTTACTGGGAAAAAAGTTTTGCTACAAAATTGGGAGGGGAAGAGCAAAAAAGGAGACTGAATCCCTTATCAGTAGAGGTGCTTGAAAACAGCATTATTTACTTCAGGGGTCTCCAGGTTTTTCAGTATGAGAGCCACATTGTATATTTTACAGATGTTGGCAGGCTGAAAAATGAGTTTTATAAATGAATGAATGAAATTTAAATGAATGAATATGTTTCATTTGGATCTTTTTTGTAATCAGCAAGATATGATTCATTAAAAAAAGGATAAATGTGACATTTGCAAAGAAATAATGCCATGCTTAAATTGAGAAATGATATATAATGAGTAAAAATGTCCAATATTTTAAGTTGCTGCCAGCTGGATAAAATCTTGCGGCAGGCCGGATTTGGACCCTGGGCTGTCGTTTGGAGAATATTGCTTTATATTACTCAGAAATAAGCCCATTGTGTTTAGTAAGACTTAGGCTGTAGTCAATCCTATCTTACACTTCTGCTTATCCGATTTCAGCAGGGAGTTTGCAATGGAGGAACTTGACATTCACAGGTTCCCAGTGTTTCTTCTGGTGGTTGCCAACTAGCCTTTTTTCTCCAGATCCCCCATTAAATTATGATGTGTGTATGTATGATGATGTCGTGTCACTTTGTCAGGGATGGGGCCATTTCAGAAAGTGGCCCTAGCACAGGAGTGCTTGGGCACCTGGTGAGTGTTGTCAAACAACAACTCACTACCATCTTCACTTTCTCTGAATGAAGCAGAGAAGCCTTGGCTTGAATGCCCAAGACCTCACCCATCAAACTGGTAGAACAGTAGCTAGCAAGAAATAAACAGATTTTGCAAAGCTCCTTTGCTAAGACAAGATAAGAGCTCTTCATTGTTACAGAGAGAACTGTGTGAACCACAGAGGACATTCCACCACATTCCACCACTAAGGAGATTTTTTTTATGTTCAGAATTTTTATAAAATAAACCAATTTGAACATACATGAAAGGGCCCACATTTTCCATCCGTATCTCATTACTAAAGGCATTGAAACAAGTCATGTGAACACAGATGCCATGATTTCTGAGAGTCTTGCCAGAGCTTTAAGTCCATAGTGCAAACAGTACCACAAAAGCAGATGAGAAGATAATCACACTCCCCCCCCCGCAAACTACCTTAAGTTGTGCTTCTACCAACCTAAACCTACAAGTAGAGGTATTTGAAAATGGTGTTATTTTACTAAGGTGTTCAATAAGATGGGCAGCCCAATCCTACCAGGCTACTGCTGCACACTCTTACCTTACTGCCAGTGCTAGTGTTCCAAACAGTGCCAAAAGGTATTCCAGTGCCAGCGGTAACAATGCCAGTGGGTGCTGGGCTTCAGTGTTAGAACACACTACTGGAGCCTCCAGTGGTAACACCAGTGGCGTTTCTACAGGGATGGCAAAGCTCTAAGTTTTGCAAGAAGCCTTACCTTGCAGTGGAGATTACTCCTCTCCTGCACCGTTTTAGCCAATCTTGGCCTTGCTTACTGGCTACAGCAGCAAGGGAGAGGAGGGATTTACACAACAGGGTAAGGCTTCTTGCAAAACTTAGAGCTTTGCCATCCCTGTAGAAACGCCTCTGGGTAACACGCTGGTCATTGGTGTGCCTTTGTAGAGTGGGGAGGAAGGTGGGGGCAGAGAGAGAGAGAGAGAGAGCAGCCTGAGTGGCAGACTGGGCCTGGGAGGGGGGTGAAGATGGTGGCAGACGCTGCTGAAGTATTCTGTGCCCCCTCCCGAGCCACGTAGTCCTACATGGGTCTCCTTAGTTCTGCGCCCGCTCAAAGGTAGACTCATTGATGCTTCTGTAAGTCGATTTGGGGTAAGGGAACGTTTGTTCCCTTATCCTGAGGAGACCTGTTGCCGCTTCCCTGGCCCCACAGGATCCAGCGGTAGCCATTATCGTGCCACTGGAGCCATGGGTGCTAGAGAGGCTTAATGTACGTAGAAGCTTATGATTGGGTCCTTAGGCTGTCTCTTACTCACTGGAAACAAACACCTCTATCCACACGTTAGTTTTATATGTTTGGCACGTTATTAAGCAGTCACCTGATTCCGGCTGCCTGTCCTCTGCCAGAGGTGGCAGGATGCGAGTAACTGATTCGCCAACATTCTCGACCTCATCTTATGTCACTGAACGGGGGGAGGGGGGAATGGTGCTGTGCCTGGTAGCCACACTGTCTGATTTCAACATGCCGGCCATGACTCCAGCGTCTATGTGTTCAGAAGGGGCTACAGTGTACCCATGTACTCCACATACCGGTAGGAACACTCAGGTTTTCTGATGGTTTGATCATTCACAGGCACACCAGATTTCTCTGCTCTCCCTGCCCCCACCATGTTTACTGACCACAGGGAACATTTTGTGTGAGGAAGGCTTGTGTCAGTAGCCTGATTCTCAATGAAGTGGAAACCTTCCGACTCAGCGGCTAAACATATGAAACTGCCTTATGCTACTGTTGCTGCTGACTGGCAGCAGCAATCTACGGGTTCAGATTGAGATATTTTTTCCAGCTCTGTCTGGAGATGCTGAGTGGACCTGGGCCCTTCTGTGGGCAAATCAGGTGTTCCTCCACTAAGTCATGGTCCCTCTCCTGCAGCTGGGAGCTCATAGGGTGGAATGCCCCACCAAATGAGAAAGAAAGCCCTCTGTGTAAAAAAACAAACAAAACCCTAGCTTAATACAGAGAAAGTTGGACTATGGATAAGGTATCTTTTTATATAGGGGCATAGTCAATCCTATCACCCCTTTGAAGTGGCGAAGCCAACACATACGTTTACCACTTCATTGAGAAGTGGGCCGGCAACCGTGGAACAGCAGGAATGGTGCAGGGGTCAAGTCATTCTCCACCAAATATCTGATTGAAGATATACTGTACTATTGTGCACTTCAACACGTCCGCAAACTGCCTTTCCAAAAAGAAAGGAAGAAAATGCCAGACATGTCTTGAGGACAGAAGCTGCTTAAAAGTCACAAACCGCTTTTGTTCCAGAATGGCTATTTGCTTTCTGGTGACTTGCCCCCTACTGTCTCTTCTTAAATGGCTCGTTCAGACTCACAGGCTGTCTACCAATGAAATAATACTTGAATGATGGGCCCTCTCTGGAAGTGCATTCAGGGCGCAATCCTAACTTGGAGTTAGGCCAGAACACTTAGGCCAGCAAAGTTTGGCCAGCATAAGGGGCACTTTACCATATGTTTGGACCATTCTTGGAGTCAGGGAGGATGGCGCATGTCTGTGTGCTAGCACTGTGTTACAGTGTCCCTTGTGCCGGCAAAACTTTGCTGGCCTAACTCCAGGTTAGGATTGTGCCCTCAATAAATTCTGATGAAACAAACAACATTTCACTAAGGTAAAGCCAGCCAATTATGAAAGTTTGCAGCAGAGGACAGCAGTATACAGCACCGATTTATTTTATTTTTGGGGGGGGGGAGAGGGTATTCCATGATTTTAAAAAAACCCGCACAATTCCCAGAGCAGTTTTATAGCTCTTTCTAAATTGATTTTGCTTTTTAAAAAATGAACACGCAAAGGACTGTTTAAATTAATAAATGTACATATGGCATTTTAAAAAGTAAAAATGCAGGCAAACAGCCTTCCTGAAGAATCGGGAGAGAAGTAAAACTGAAAGTTGAAACAGCATTGAAATTGCTGAAATGTTCCTCTCCATCACCTAATCCACATCAGAAGGTGAGAGGAAGCTGGGCTCACCTCATGGGAAAAAGAAAGACCACAACAAATTTTGGTTTGCTCGCAGAGTCAAAATCTACCATTTTTAAGGCTCCAGTCCAGTGCACACTTACCTAGGAGACTGAACACAGTGGGACTCACTTCCAAGTAAACATGCATAGGATTGCAATATAAGTCTTTAAGCATTTTACATGAATTCTCTTGTTGTGTAGGTTAGAGTCTTTAGCAGCACTGACAAGATGCTTAGGAGCACAGGCCCTGCTTATGGGACATTTGCAACAATAGCAACACATCTTGTGCCTGAATATCCACATATTCAGCTTGTTCCTGGAAGTCCATGAGAGATGTACCACATAGCACCAAAGCATTCACGAGTGTCCCTTCCATAGATTCTCAAGGAGTCACTGAGAGCAGCAAAGATCCCTTTTCTAATCGATCAGTCACAGCATTTCTGGCTTCTCACCAGCTAACAGACATTTTTAGCTATTTAGTGCTATTCAGATGCTGCTGTCAGAGCACATTCAGTAATGAGATCCTTTTGACCCAATGTCAGAAATTAGCAAGCACATGTCAATTTCCCTTAATGCAAGACTTTATCTAGGCACCTTCCTGGCTTTCCCTCCTCTTGCACAGGTTGTGAAGCCTCATTGCAGAAATGCTTCTTGTTCTGACAGTTTTGACTCTCTTCTTGAACCACAGGACCAGAAGTCCTCTTGTACTCTCCCACGGTATTCAGTTCTTCATTTTCAACACTGTCATATGAATTAACTTCAGCACATTTTTCCTTACACTGGTGAGCATTGCCCACAAATGTCTCACAGCGGTTCAGATTTTCCTCTTGCACCGGACAGCCCAAGTTGTCCTCAGTTGCTCCAGAAGACGTTGAACCCTCCTGGGAGTTCTGACTAACATAGACAACAATGATTTCTCCTTTAAAATTCATGACTTGTCCACTTGAAATGAATGTAGAGTTCCCATGTCCAGACACATTTCCTAGAGGGTGTCAGGGCAGAAGATAGAGATTAAAGTTAAAATTAAATTAATCTTTGTGAACTGTAGGAACTCTGCACTGAAAGAGTTTAAAATAGACTAGGAGATAAATCCTATCGAACTTTCCAGCGCTGGCGCGACCATACTAACAGGGCATGTGCTGCTTCCTGCAGTTAGGGGACATTCATGGAGGCCTCCTCCAGGTAAGGAAATGTTTGTTGCCTTACCTTGGGACTGTAAGGCGACGGCTTCAGCACTGGAAAATTGGATAGGATTGGGCCCTAGGAAGATTTGTGTTGTGTATGAAGTACACACCCATATTAATGATCAGCATGGTTAGCTCTGAAAGGGAAAATTGAGTAAAGAATGGACAAGCCTGATTAGGACAGAGGTTCTCCAACTTTTTAGACTGGGACCCACATTTTAGAATGGCACTCGTGTCGGGACCCACTGGAAGTGATGTCATTAACCAGAAATGACATCATCAAGGAGAACGTGCTGTCACTGGGACATAATCTAATGACACTCCTGGAGTTCAAACCAACATTCTTGGACTGATGCAATTGCACAACCATGAAACATCTCTGACAGAAAACAAGATTAGGACAAAATACGATGTAAAAACACTGAACTAAAAACAATTTTTTAAAAAAACTCATCACTTGAAAATTCAAACTGTTAACACTCGCAAAAATAATATCACAAGAGTAAGGTCTGCAGCTTCCAAGGTGGCTGCTCCCAGCTTTCCGTGACCCACCTGACATCAAGTTTGAGAAAGACTGGATTAGAAGATTGGTGATTCTCTGTGTCCAGAAAATGGTTAAGAAATGCTATCTATTATCCCTATCCTTTACCATGGCAAAAAGGCAGGAAGGGACTGCCTTCCCATCTTGTGCTGGAGTAGTGCAAGGACCTTTGGGTAGCCCATCTGTGCCCTAAAAAAAACCTAGGATAGAAGCACTACTCGCTGGAAGCACAGGCATCCAAGTCATGTCCACTTAAACAGAATGAATGGTCAAAGAATGACCTTATGTGTGAGCATCAAGTCTTTTACGCCAGATTTTACATACCCCACACGTGGAGTGTTGATGCATGATAAGATCAGGCATTTAAATGACAGATATGAAGATTAGCAGAGATGGACAAAGATCCGACTCCCCAAAGTCTGATCCAGAAATAATCCGATCAAAAAGCTGTTCTGGATTCTGTTAGGGGGCTTTTGGCATGAGGGCAAAGGGTTAACCCACCCATCCCATGCACTGTGGCCCTGGTTCCAAATAAACCCCTCACTGCTACTTTTGAGAAAGATAGTGGAAAAGAGATCAGGAGCATCAAGCATGGAACATACAGCATAACACATACTTTTTAACAGGGTCACAATTGAGGCAGGAAAAATAATTATACCCCAAGCCACGTTGCTGTTATTTTTAAGTGTTTTATTACAGCAAACATTCTTCTTTTCAAAAACTTGCTTTTAAAAAGCAAATTCCTTCACCAGTCAAACTCCCACTGAAAGAAGAAGAAGAAGAAGAAGAAGAAGAAGAAGAAGAAGAAGAAGAAGAAGAAGAAGAAGAAGAAGAAGAAGAAGAAGAA
>JAJKFI010000125.1:1737854-1761803 GCA_029204185.1 Lerista edwardsae | reverse complement strand
AAGAAGAAGAAGAAGAAGAAGAAGAAGAAGAAGAAGAAGAAGAAGAAAATGTAATACATGTTTTCAGCTGGTCAGTTGTAAATCTCCCAGTTTGCAATGGGAGTGAAGGAATTTGTTTTTTGTTACTCCACTGCCACCATCACAGCTTTGGGCCAGCCAACCAGCCAGCCAGATCGGAGAATGCCAGAAAATGGAGGTTTCTTTGCTGGGTGGAGAGAAACCACTGGCACCAGCATGTAACCACGCTGGGTCTAGACCATTTCCAGAATCTCAGCAAAACAAGAGCTCCTGGCTCATCCATCAGAGCCTTCAAATAACTGCAAGATTAATAAGCAAGGCAAGCTTTATTATGAAGCAAAATAATAGCTTTGCTTGGTATCTATTTTTGTCTGCAGTGCTTATTTTTGTATATCATTAAAAATGAATAGGGGGCGTTCATTTTGATTTTTTGATCACAATATCTAAGGCTGGTACTGACAAACATAAAACTTTCATTTGCTGTCGTCCCCCTTCCCTGTTCTAAAGAACTGCAGATGAACATACTAAGGATGCAATCCTAACCTGGAATTAGGCCAGCACAAGTTACTCATGCCAGCCCAGAAGTGCTACAAACACATCGTAGAGTGTGCTTGTACCACTCCTGGAGTCAGGGAGGCTGGCGCATGGATGTGCACCAGCCTCCCTGACTTTGAGAGTGGTCCAAGTGCATGTTATGGCGTGTTTGTGACACCCCTGGGCAGCGATGGGATTCACAAACGACCTGGGGGAACGCTGGGCGGGATGTACGTGGAACTCCCGCGCGATTGGCTGCCCGTCTGTTCCGCTCCGCCGCCTTCCCCGCCACTGCGCAGGCCACCCAGGCCTCGGAGGGGGCGCCTGCTTTCCTGGGGGGGCCCCCGGGTGCCCGGGCATGCAGCGGTGGGGTGTGCTAACCGGGGGCAGCGGGCCCAGCCCACACAGCCGTTGGGGACGGCAGCGGGGCGGAACAGACGGGCTGCCAATCGCGTGGGCTGCCAATCACGGGCTGCCAATTACGCGTATATCCCGCCCAGCATTCCCCCAGGTCATTTGTGAATCCCATTGCTGCCCCTGGGCCAGCACAAGTGACTGGTGCTAGCTTAACTCCAGGTTAGGATTGCGCCCTGAGAAAACGAGATTAAGGGTGCAATTCTATTAGTGCCGTTGGACCGATGCTAGCCGCTTGTGTTGGCCCCATGGCACTAGTGCTAATTGGCATGCCGCATCGGTGCTGGTGCTGTTGGGCTGACGTTAGAAGGAGCGTCATCTCAATAATGCCAACAGCCGCAGGCCAACAGCCGCTTGTGCGCTGCTTCTTGCACCACTCTTGGTGCAAGAGTGGATTGGGGCAAGGGGTGGGCAGGCTGGGAGGTGTGCCGGCCTGGAAAGAGGGGTGGAGATGGGATGAAGCCATTAGGCTGCATCCAAGCCTCTGTCCCTAGGCCATGTGGCCCCGATTTGGGCCGCGTGGCTTCCTTGGCTCTGCTCCAGCTAAATAGCAGGTGCAGATCTGAGGAACCCTTAGGGGTGGCTGGAGCCTCTCCAGGGCAAGGGTGTGAATGTGCCCTTGCCCCGGGGAGGCTCTTCAGTGCTCCAAAGCTGAGCTGGATACAGCGCAGGCCTCATTGTTGCAGCACAGTTTAGGATTGTGCTCTAAGCAACTTTCCTACTCTAGGTATTCTTTGGTGCTGTCATGGTTTGAAGCCTATCCATATTCTATTCTCCGTAGCCAAGAGAGCTAGAATTATCCCCATCTTTATAGAAAACAAAAGAGAGATAGAAACTACAGGAAACCCAGGGCTTCTAAAGATCATGAGGAGAAACTTCTGGCTGGACCACCTGATGTAGGTAGATTTTTGATGGCCCATGCAGTCAGTCTTCTTTATACGCAAATTTGCTATCTGCATATTTGGTTATCTGTGTGGGGGGGGGCAGAATTTCTATTTACCTTGTTATCTGCACCTTTGTCCTCATTATGCACTATGCAGAGACCTTCCAAAGGCTGCAGGGACCTTCAAAATGGCACCTGATATCAGCACTGGCCCCTTTAAAATGTCTGGCAGAAGAATCTGCCGGGCATGTTTAAGGGCTCCACGCTGGTCACAGTTGCCATCCCTGCCACCTCTAGAAGGTCTCTCAGCATTCAGAGATCTTTTGGCATTTCCTGCTGCACTCGGCTGGCTTCCAGAAGGTCTCTGCTGGATTCTTCTGATGGCAGACATGGTACCTCTTGCACCTAACCCCACTGATCCCATAGGATCAATGGTTCATTATCTGCAAATTTGGTATCCATGAGGATTCCCAGGGTACAATCCTAAACTGAGTTAGACCGGCATAAACTAAGCCAGCAAAGTTTGGCCAGCACAAGGGCCACCGTAAAGTGTTTGGACCAATCTTGGAGTCAGATAGGCCAGCACACAAACGTGAGCCATCCTCCCTGACTCCTAGTCTAAACACGCTTTATTGTGGCTCTTGCAGGCCAAACTCTGCTGGCTTTGTTTATGCCGGCCTAACTCCAGTTTAGGATTGGGCTCCCAGGAACCTAACCTCGTGGATTATGAGGAAGGACTGTTTATACAGCCTAACAAGGTCATATGAACAAGTGTTCTGGGTGTAGGGAGCTTACCAGATGCTGCTGGGAGATCTGAAGATTTGCAGTTTGCCCCAGAAGTACTTTTTGTGGTCTGGTGCTTTGTGTCATTTCCATCAGAGGGATCACTTCTGGCACCAGTGTTGCTTGCCGAGGCATTCTGATCTCCAGAAGGAGAATCTGGCCCACAGGAACACAGTGGAGTAGGGCCACTTTCTTTTAAAGAATCTGTGGAATGGCCAGGTTTTCTGGGAGATTCTCTACAAGGCATTCTACAGGCAGTGCAATAATTAGTCTCCTCGTCCAGTCCAAGGGAACGACCTCTGTCTTGAGTTGCAGTATCCCTTGCGTTGCAAGGAGGACAAGAATTCTGCAGGCATTTGTCTGAGTACTCCTCAATGGGATCTGTTCCACATGAAAGGTCTGAGGAACAGCAGTTCACTAATTCCACCAAACTTTCCGTTCCTGTGAAGCACTGGCTGAGGCTATCGTTCTCCCCAACTTCCATGGGCTCTGAGAATGGTGATACTGGTTTGCTTTCCGATTGACTCACTAAAGGCAAGTAAGAAGGTCCTTGGGGCATTCTGCCTGTATACTCATCTTCCGTGGGAATCTGCTTAAAATGGTCATCTTCAGACTTGTTAACAAGGGAGAGTGTTGGGAAATCCTCTCCCAATTCATAGAGGATGGTGTCTTGGCCAACTTCCCCGCACAGGATGTGCCCTTTTGGGCAACGCATGTCTTCACAAAACGAATATTCATCAATGTCTAGCAAATACGTTCCTTCTGAAATCCGAAGACCAGCAGGACTTGCCACGTTTGTGTTTACAAAGGTGTCTCCACGAGAATCCTAAGTAGAAAAAAAAAAAGCCAAAGGATTTTTTTTTTTAAGACACAGAACACCATTTTGGCAATAGAATGGGCCAGGCAGGGAGACTGCTGGAAATGGGACTTCTTCACTTCCAGCATCCTCCCCACTGAGCCAATTCAGAAGAAGAAGCAGGGGAGAAGTAGCAGGGGAAAAGCAGCTGAAATGACAGAGCCCGTTTCCTAATGGTGAAAGTGATCAGAAACAATATCACAGAGATGACCTTCCCCTCCAGCTCCACTGCTGCAATTATTGGTGGGGCCATTGGAGGAGAAAATGGTAAACTGCACTCCCCCTCCTCTCACTTGCTCCATAAGAATAGCTCTCAAGAAGGGCAGGATTGAGGAGGCAGTGAACAGGCACAGGGCATCCCTTCCGAGTTTGCCCCCTCTCCCAGAGCAATGCCTGAAGTAGCTAATTCACCCAGCCTCTTAGCTGGGCTGTCCCTGTGCATTGAACACTATATTAAAGGGCCATACAAATGCACTTGTGTATACATTAGGGGATGGGCCAGATATTTGGTGAATGGTGACTTTAGGGTCCTGGAGAAGAGGGAGCGCAGGTGCTAGTTGACGCTGGGCCACAGCGCCATGAGGAGGATACTATACCGCTGTCAGAGGTAAGCAACACTGCTGGGTGGTGGTACAACATTTTGGGACATGGGACGATGTGGGGAGGGCGTGGAGGGCAGGACTGAGGAAGAGTCTCAAGTTTTCAAAATAAACCACAAAGCAGTCAGTGGAGCATGTCTGCTACGATACAACAATATTGAAATAAGAATGGCAACTGAACTAGTTACCATATAATATGGGGGAAGAAGGATGGTTGTGTAGCATAGATGTCTTTTCTTTCTCTTGCTCCTTTTGGTGCCTAAGACTGCTAGTCTACCAAAGTCAATGACAAATTCATAAGAGCAATATGTCACAGTAACAGTTACTACTGTAGATAAAATCCCAAGGATTTCCACAAGCTACAGGGATGTTGCTGAGAACACAAATCTCCTCTGACTCTCCCTGATGGAACACCAGGAGACCCTCTGTGGTTTTCTGTTCCTTGCAGTCTCGTCATTCCCTTTTGCCCTTCCCTCTGTGGTCTGGCACCTACTGGATCGCGGTAGACAAATTGGTGACCTGATTTCACCACTTGGAGTTCTGCAGCTGCCAAGGAAATCAAGACAGATGCTAGGAAAAGCATAAAACAGGGTGGGCAGATATACAGCCTGAGACTTCACCTTTGTCCCTTTTAATTGCTTGCATATTTCATTGGCCCAGTACTGTAGATCTCCTGGAGAGAGAAGCAAAGGTAGGAATCAATTCTTTATTATTTTACACATTGGGTGCAACAGAGTTTCAGCTCATTCTGCCTGAACTGCCAATAAAAGCATGTATGCCATGGAGGAAGTAGCCTGCATGCTTTGCTACTGGTAAGTAAAGGGAAGGGATGGGAAGGGGTATGGTGGCCAGGATCCCTCTCCCTGCCTATTTGGTGCTTCGTAGGTGCAGGAAGAAGAGATTGGAAACACACCTTTGTGTTTGTCTTCTCTTGGAGGGCGATAGCTGCTGCAATCATGTACCTTAGCAGCTACCTTCCAACTTGGTATTAGCAAGCTGGATCAGGGGAGTGGCAGGCTGAGAGGCAGGTGGACAGACTGGCTGGGGGGGGGACATCCATTCACTGCCCCTCCAAGAGTATCCAAAAGTGCTGCTACATGTTTTATGTTGCTTCATGGTGAAGCCAGTCCTGGCCACATACACAGCCACAACAATACATTTTTCAGCTTTCCTCCCTCTTGAAATAGACATATCTTCCACCTGCACTATCTATGCCTAAAATAGAAGATTCCACACCATACAGATCTTTGTTCCAGCTCATGTGCCGTCATCGGGCTATGACTGACCTAGTCATGATTTTGCAGTGTGCATGTGATTGGTCAGGCACTGTTTCTAGAGAAATCACATGAATTGCCAAAGGAACAATTACACACACAAGCTTCATTAACATAATTTCATTGACTCCAGTGAATGAAATGGTGTTTCCACAAGTTACATTCCATTCCTGTCACCTTAGAAGGAAAAAACTGTATAAATCAACTGTAGGATCAGATA
Source organism: Lerista edwardsae (assembly GCA_029204185.1). NCBI lineage: Eukaryota > Metazoa > Chordata > Lepidosauria > Squamata > Scincidae > Lerista > Lerista edwardsae. The sequence continues at coordinate 1,756,222 of JAJKFI010000125.1, read as the reverse complement.
GATATTGCTTTTGTATTGTTATCCAGTGTAAGCCACTTTGGGGATCATTTTGTTCAAAAGGCAGGTTATACGTTTTCATCATCATCATCATCATCAAAGATACTACAGCAATTGTGTCCACTTCCCTCGTACAAGGAACAAAATATCTCACAAAGGCTGTCATGCGAGCATTTCATTGAAGATTCTGCACTTCTCAGCACAGTTGCAAGCAAAGCTGGTATTGTCTTCTATTAAAATATCTGTAAATTGGGCTCAATCACCAAATGCCAGGTGAAATGGAATCCAGACCAGAGATTCCACTGTGATTTGACCAAAATTTGTAAAAGTTTGCTTTTCAGTAGAGGGCGTGATTGTTTTTCTTCCCATCCAAAAGATTCTTGCCAGAGAGTACTACAGATTTGCAGGGCTACCCAGAAAACCACCATGATATGTTTTTAAGATGATTCACAGTCTCACCCACAAATCAGTCGAATCAAAGTGCCTGGATTTGAGCCTATTTTGTCCAACTGAATCAAACTGGACCAAATTTGGAACCAAATGTTGTCCAATTGGAACCAAATGAGCTTGAGCACCATATTTCAGCTCAAATGTATTATGAATTAATTGGCAAGTTCCATGAAGACCAACAGCTCAGATCCAAGAGATTTTTTACAAATGTGGGAGCTGTGATGCGGCACACATTGCGTTTCTGTGGCGCTCTGGCCTGTTCCGCAGGGTCACTCACACAACCCACACATTGCAGCTCTAGCTATTTGGGTGATTCGTACATGACATGATTATATCATTGTAGGGCACTTCAGAAGCTACTGAGGTCAACATGAGCTAATTGGAAGGGGATGGAGCTGTGGAAGGCTGGCTGGGAGGCAAATAGGGCCAAGGTAGTGGAACATGATTGAGTAGGAGATGGAGGGCAAGTGAAAGAGAAGCCTGGAAGGGAGAGATGAGAGGGAATGGAGAAAGATGGGCATGAGTCACAGGGAAGGGTGGGGGGAATGACTGAGGGGACTGATGAAAGATTGATGACAAGGGAACAGTGGGGGAGAAGAAACGGTCCTTCAAAAAAGAGGAGGTGGCCAATTGGGGCGAACCAGAGAGGTTACCTACCCATCAAAAGGGCAGAACGGAAAGATGATGCAGGGCTCATCTAGCATCAAGGGGGTAGAAAGTCTTCAGGCATCCCTCTCTAGAGACTCCCCCAGTTGTGTTGACCAGGAGCTTAGGATTGCTGGCCCTCAGGTCCCATGAGCAGGGCAAGGGACTAGTACAAACTTAGTGGGTGTTCCCTGCTGGACTCCCCTTTCCTGCCTGGCACCCACAGTGGGGCTTCTACAGTGAAGGAATGATGGGAGAAGTAGACATTCGATTGTTGGATTGTCTTGTTCACTTCAAGACTCCAGTTCAACATTTGTTTTCACCATCCCCAATCCAGAGCCCTATGAAGAGCACATACCTGTATGTGCATTCTTTGCACGCACAGATCTACTTTCTCCATTAAAAATAAGCTCCTAAGCAACAATCTTTCTGCAAATGTTCTGGTCCCTTCCACCTACCTGACTCCTTGCAATGTCCTGTCCCACCCCTTTTGACATGGACCTTCCACCTTGGGAAGAGGTGGAGAGGGCAGGGGCCATAGCAGTGTCCCAACAATCCAGGAGGCTCTGTCATTTTAATGGAGAAAGTAGATCTGTGCATGCAAAGAATGCACATACAGGTATGTGCTCTTCATAGGGCTCTGGATTGGGGATGGTGAGAACAAATGTTGAACTGGAGTCTTGAAGTGAACACCCTTGCATTATAGTGCTTATCCAAATGGTTTCCAAAAGGGATTAGACAAATTCATGAGTTGTGTCTATCAATAGCTACGGACCCTGAGCTGATTATGTGCTGCCTTGAGATTCAGCAGTGTACGTCAGTGAATACCAGTTGCTGGAGATCAAGAGAGCTCTTTGTCTACGTGTCCTGTCCTGTTTGTGGACCTCTCAGAGGCATCTGGTTGGCAACTATGGGAAACAGGATGCTGGGCTAGACGGGCCTTTGGTCTAATCCAGAATGGCTCTTTTTATGTTCTTGTGATTCATACTAGCTTTCATGAAGGCAGATTAGGAGGTTTCGACTGAAAATGCAGACATAAAATAAGTCTTTCTTAATAAATTGTCATTAAAGGCTACATACCTGTCAGAGTTTTCCCCTTATTGTGATAGTATATAGCCAGGACAGCTATGCCGATTAATGCAACAATGGGGAGTGGAACAACCAACATATAAAGCAGCTTGTTTGTTTCTGGAAAATGAAGAAATGTGTCAAACGCTTATATTCAAGTAGTAGCATTGTTCCATGGTTGCTTATTTGTAATTTTTAACAATCCCACCTCCTTGTTTTAACATCTCCAAATACTCTTTTAAAAGAGCAATTGTTTTATAATACAAATTCCATGATATGGTGCATTTGTTAATCTCTGAATTTGTCCATGACCAGCCTTTGTTTGAAACATTGCAAGCTTCTGCGGAAAATGCACAAGCCCAAACGGGAAACTACCATCACAATTTAAAGCACATACAAAACAAATTGCAAGCAGTGTTTGCATAAATCCGGTTTAATTAGTACTGCAAGATGAGATCCCAAACTATTGAGGGTAATCTTTGACACATCAACGTTCATGTTGAGAAAACCCACATACACCAGAAGTATTTGGAACAAAATCCTCAGCACTTTTTCCATCCAACTTAAGCCTGCCTCTAGTGAAATCAAGACAAAGAGAAATCTTCTGCGTAAGAGAGCTTTAAAAAACATCATTGCTTCCTCCTACTGTTCGATGAATGCTTGCATATTCTATTTACCATCTTGTGAATGCATCTTTAGAGTCTTCTTACAAATGGCATCAGACCATTTAGTCCCAGGACTCTTTTCCTCGGTTCCTAGAGCTGAGCAGCTAAAGAAAGAAGGAAAACAAGAAAGTTACCCCTGCTGATTGGGTCAAAAGACTTTTTTTCAAAGTAGTACTCCTTTCATATTTCATAGGGGTAGAGCAAACATTTCCTCATCCCAGTACAGTGTCTTTCCAGCACCTATTTGACAGTATTTCTTCTGCATGTTTTTTTTTTAGATTGGAACCCTTTTGGGACAAAATAATAATAATAATAATAATAATAATAATAATAATAATAATAATAATAATAATAATAATAATACATGTATTTATATACCGCCTTTCTTAAGGTCACTAGATTTCTCTAATGATTACAACTCAAGGCAGTTTACATAGGCAGACAAGACACAGTTTATTCATTTATTTAACTATGCAAACTGCTCTGTGAACTTTTTTTGGTTTAAAAGAGATACAGTATATCAATAATCCACCTACCTACCTAGCTACCTAGCTAGCTACCTACCTATCAAATATCTTAGTAATGAATATCTAATGAATAAAAAAAGGTAAAAGTTTCCCCGTGTCCGAATGGTCTAGTCGTGACCGACTGTAGGGGGCGGTGCTCATCTCCGTTTCTAAACTGAAGAGCCAGTGTTTGTCCTAGGACAAGCTTCTGTGGTCATGTGGCCAGCATGACTATACACCACGGCACATGGAGCGCTGTTTCCTTCCCACCGAAGTAGTACCTATTTATCTACTCGCATTTTTACGTGCTTTCGAACTCCTAGGTTGGCAGGAGATCTAATGAATATGCTTGTGCAAAATGCCTGTGGAACTATTGAGATACAGAGAGCAGATTGTGCTTTTCAGCTGTATAAACACTGCCACTCATGTTGCCAAATGGCAGACTTTGCTAATCAGTGGTTCCCAAACATTTTAGCATCTGGACACACCAAAAAATGAGTTTTACTTTACTAGCCTCTGCGCTATAATGGTGATTAGGCAGCCCCGCTCCCTACACCCCAAGTAGCAGGTTGTTTTACCCTTGATGCACATAACCTCATCTACCCTGTCAGTTTCACGATCCAGCAAAAATTGGGTTGTGACCCACTGGTGGGTCACAGACACACAATTTGGGAACCTCTGAGCTAGATGGTATGGAACATACTAGAGATACACAGCTACTGCTATGATATGGTGTCATTACACTCAGTGGTGTCATCTACAAACAAGGAACGGGAACGCTGGGTGGGACTTCCGTGGGACTCCCATGTGATTGGCTGCCCGCCCGTCCTGTTCTGCGGCTGCCCTGGCCTTGGGGGGGTGCCTGCTTGCCGGGGGAGACGGGTGGGGGGCGCACCGGAGCCTGGGCGAGCAGCGGTGGTGTGCGCAAACTGGGGGCAGCCCCCCCAAGGCAATTACGCAACGGAACGCAGCGAGCACGCTGCCGATCACCCAGAAGACCCGCCCAGTGTACCGGTAAGATGACACTACTGGTTGAGACTGGTTAAATTTCTTAACATAAAAAACAGTGTCATGTGATTTCCTTAATCTCTTTCATAGTTGTTGTTTTACTGCAAGAGATCCGGGGGGCAATCTTAACCTGGAGTTAGGCCAACATAGTTGGGCCAGCAAAGTTTGGCCAGCACAAGGGACGCTGTAAAGTATGTTTGGACCACTCTTGAAGTCAGAAAGGACATCACACAGACGTGCGCCATCCTCCCTGACGCTGAGCGTGGTCCAAACGTGCTTTATGGTGGCCCTAACTGTGCTGGCCTAACTCCAGGTTAGGATTGCGCCCCCAGTGCACTTACTTAGTCCAGGGTTTGCATTCATCAGTTGCAGAAGTAGAATCAGAGAAGTATCCCGTGACACATTCTATGCACACTGTATCCTTGTCTTCTTCTGCTGCGATAAAAAGTACAAACAGTGCTGAATAAAGACTTACTTTAGACATGACGACATGTTCTGCTTTTCTGCATACAGGCAAGGTGGTCAAGCTATACTGTAGTAGGCAAACCTGTTTCTCCTTGAATGTCACATTCACCCACCCATCAGTAGTTTTCACGCCAGAGGCTATTGGTAGGGTTCAACTGGTCTCTAATATGATTGTAAGAATAACTAAGGAAAATGCTGAACAGGTGGTAGTTCTTCCCAAATGCTGAAGAGGCTGAAGTTTAACAGCCCTACTGCTGCTGCTGGGACTGCAGCTCCGATAGTTGGTGTCACAAACATGCTGTAAAGCATGTTTGTGCCACCCAACAAGTAAGCCGTGCAGGTGGGGAGGCTTGTGTTGATGCTGCTGTAGGAGCCCCAGCTACCAGCAGAGAGAGAGTAAGTGCAGAGTGGCGTGGGTGAACAGGGAGAATGGTGGGAGGGTGTGGGGGAGGCATTCCTGGGCAGAGGGAGGGCAGAACGGGGGGGGGAGGGACAGGCCCATGGGGCTGTGACCAATGGCAGCCTCCTTTGCCTGATCCTATGTGTTGCTCTCAAAAGCCTGACACAGAGCTTCTCGAGTCTGTACCATCAATTTATCAGGTGCAGACTCAAGAAGCTCCATTGAGCAGGTTAGGGGACAAATGTCCCCTTACTCCAAGGAAGACTTCCAGCCTGCTTGCATCCAGCGTAGAATGCAGTGGTGGCCATTTGGAACCATTGCTCCTGGGCTGGATAGGATTGGGCCTAAACCGAAGAGCAGTTTGTGCCCTTTTGTAATAGTGCAAGGAGTCGCAATAGAACCACCAAGGAAACCACAAATAACCCCCCCCCCATGCATGAGTATTTCTTCATTGGATTGAAGCCCTGAAGGACCAATGCAACTGCTGGTGATCTGAATTGTTGATCTGAAAAGTAAAATGCATTGATAACAATTGTAGGTCAATCTGCATTCAGCCAATTTGATTTCTGAATCTAGGTTATGCCATCCTCTGGAACACAGGTCAAAACCATCCACTATAGAACCAGGAAGCACATGATTATCCACTACATTACCATTCTAATCTTTCTGTTATACAGTGATATACAGTTCTTGGAAGGAGGGAAAACTCCTGCCAAGTTTTGCAGGAGCCTGATTTCCTCTGCAAAGCAGCCCCTCCCCGCTCCTTTCAGAGCCATTTACAGCTCTGAAGAGCAAAGCTTCCAATTTACACAGGAGCTCAAGTGCCTGCAAAATGTAGCGTTTCTCCCCTCTAGAACGTCTCTGATTATATAGAAAAATAAAGGAGTAAAATCATTAAAACACATGTTAAGTCAGATTTGTGCATGGTCTACCAATTTTTTTTTCTACCAGTGGCAACTGCTGCATAACGTTCTATCCCTTGCCTCTGTTCTGCTACGTGGGCAACCACCTTCGTGCCAAGGAAGTCCCTCTTTGCACTCGCCTCCATCATGCACATAACATAATGTGTGATGCATGTATTCCTTATGGAAACCGGATTCACATGATCCTCCTTCCCCCATACACAAACACAAACAAAGCGGAGGAAAATCTCATGATTTGGATCCAAAGGCCTGTTTTGTGCATGTGCAATGAAACCTCTGACTTCTTCCTTTTGAGTGCCAGTTTCCCATGCCATATCATAAAACGCCAAAGATTCTACAAGGCGTGCCGAAGGCCTTGCACGTGCCCACGTCAGTCTTTGAATTCAAGCCATAGGAATTAGACCTCCCCTGGAGCGACCTCCTCACATGATGCACCTTAAGTGTAGTAAAGGTGAGAGGTGAGAAGCATTTGCTTTTCCACTACACAAAAAGAGGACTGCTAGCCTGGGAGACTAAGCAGATCAATCAGATCACTGACTATTACAAATGGGTGACAGAAAACCCTAGGCACACTCTGGCCATTTTGAAAAACAAAGAAATGATGCATCAAACATTTCATCAAAAACGTACTGGGATGTTTCACTCCGAAGCCTGGGGTGCACTTTGTATTTCGCCGACAGCAGTCGCAGTCTTCGTTCAAGTGGTAGCCGGTGGTGCAAGCACACTGCCGTTGGAATGTGCTGTTTCCTGGATTCACTTCTATTAGAGCTTTTCCTTTAAACACCACAAAAAGGGGAAGAGGATGGAAGTAAAACCAAAGGCTCAGTGTCACAACTTCCTTCACAATTCTCAGCTTGAGAGTGCAATCCTAATCTAGGCCAGCCCAAGGGCCACCGTAAAGCACGTTTGGACCACTCTTGGAGTCAGGGGGGATGGTGCACATCTGTGTGCTGGTCTCTTTGACTCCAAGAGTGGTCCAAACATATTTTATAGTGTCCCAAATTTTGTGCCAGCCAAACTCTGCTGGCCTAACTGTGCCAGCCTAACTCCAGGTTAGGATTTTGCCCTGACATAGAATGTGTTCACACTGCAGTATAAGTTGATGATCCTTTATCCAGACATCCAAAATCCAGACTATTCTGAAATCCAGACAAATCCAAAATCCAGACACCTTCCCTTCCGAAGCAGTCCGGATAAGGGAGACTCAACCTGTAATGCTAGACTGAGAATCTTTGCTGGTTGGTGTAGAGCTCTTGATTTGTGTTATTCTGCATTGTGCTATACCACAATTCCCACTGACTTACACAGAGCACAATCCTGCAATCTCCTTTTTTATCTACCCTCCTGAAATGTGATGTGCTCTATAGTGCTAAATGGCTCACATCTAGGGCTGACTATTAACCTCAAGACTGAGCACTTCCTTGCTATATAGTGTCTGTGTCGGGAGGTTTCCTGAGAATGAGAAAGAGAGTAGGATGTATTTAATATAATATTACAAATTACCTAATCCTAATACTGCCCTCCACAATGCAATACTAAACTGTTGAGAGCTTGAGCAGAGCAGTTCCTTCAATTTTTCTTTTCTTTTTTCCCAGTGGATGCTGCAAACTTAACATTCTGTGGTTCCTAGAGGCCACTGAGCATGTTCAGTCCTCATCAGACCATTTCTGGGTTTCTTTTCTCCTTAAAAACAACTTGCACCCTGAGAATGCAGAATCCACTACTTTGCTTGCATGATGACATATTTCTCTGTCTGGCTGATAGGCATAGGAAGACCCCACATTTAATATTTGAAGGAATAATGATATCAGTATTTTTTTTACTGCCAACACGTCTGAGTGCGGCATTTAAGAGCGCAGTCCTAACCTGGAGTTAGGCCGATACAGTCAGGCCAGCGAAGTTTGGCCGGCACAAGGGCCACCATAAAGCGCATTTGGACCACTCTTGGAGTCAGGGAGGATGGTGTATGTCTGTGTGCTAGCCTCTCTGACTCTGAGGGCGCAATCCTAACCAATTTTCCAGCACTAGGGTAAGGGCAATGCAGCTTCGAGGTGAAGGAACAAACATTCCTTTGCCTTGAGGAGGTCTCCATGACTACTACTCCACTGCAGAATGCAGCACCTGCCCCATTGGCACAACTATGTCAGTACTGGAAAGTTAGTTAGGATTTGTACCCTGAGAGTGGTCCAAACATACTTTACAGTGTCCTTTGTGCCGGCCAAACTTTGCTGGCCTAACTGTGCCAGCCTAACTCCAAGTTAGGATTGCACCCTAAATCAAACAAGACAAGCCCTGGCCACTGCTTGGCTGTCGATTGCATTCCCAGACAAGCCCTGCCACACAAACAAACAACTTAAGATAAGAAGCAGTATAAATAACCCCTCTTTACCTTGATCACATATTTTCTGAAGAAAGCATTTTTCTTCTTCATTCCAGGCATCCATATATTCATTGGAGCTGCAGGGCTCGCAGATGGTCTCTGATGTGGCTGTGCACTTTGCAGACATGTACATGCCTGAGAAAGAGAAGAAGAGGGATGGGTTACATCCCAAGTTCTGCAAAGTTGACATGCCAACATTAATGCAGGCTGCAATGAGAATTAGAGTGCAATCCTAAGCTGAGCTGGAATGGCAAGTCCAGTAGGCCTGCGCCAAATCCTGCGCAGCTTAGGTGTGCTGGGGAGCCCTTGCCCCAGGGGAGGCTCCAGCATCCCCATATAGGTTTCCTCGGATCTGCACCTGCTAAATAATGCAGAACAAGTCACCTGTAAAACTCACTGGTTTTTGACAGGGACAAACCACATCACACCACAATTAGAGATGAAAGGGTGAGTCCAACTGTGGTTTGATAGTCTTGTGCATTAACAGGTCAGAGTTCTCCAAGCATGGACATAATGGGGAATGCAGAATGCAGGAGATCTTTCAATCTCCTCCTCTGGTATGCAAAAGAGGAGGAGAGCAGACTCATTCACAATCATGTACTGCAGCAGCTCCCAAAGTGGTGGTTCGTGACCCACCATGGGAACCAGGACTGGGCCATTCCTCCTGAAGAGAAGTGGCCCAGTAATGGGTGTCCCTATGGCGCTGCAGTGATTGCACTGTGTCAGTGATTGATTCCCTTACCTCGGGGGTCACTCTGGCCTGAGGGAGGGTCTGGGAGGCCTGTATCCCCCTCTGTGAGTCTCCCTGATGCTAGAAATCTCTCTGGGGATCAGAGTGCACTTCCAGTTTTCGTGCAAAGTCTGAGTAGGACTTTGGGAACCACTGATGTACCAATTAATTTAGATGATTGTCCAAACTGTGTATGTTCACTGCTTTGTTTCACTTGCAGCAAAGTTGTCTTGATGGTCAGAGAAATGCAGTCTACATTCTGCATCAAATAGCAAAGTAGATCACTAAAACAGAAGACACAGCTCACATTTTTTTCTTACATGAATGAGAGCTTTACAGCACAATCCCATGCACTTCTACTCAACAGTACATCCCGTTGTGTCCAATGGGGCTTCCTCCCAGGAAAGTGTGCATTGGATTGCAGCCTTCCTGAATCATTTAGAAACGAGCAATTAAGTAAGGAGACTGTTCTGGCATATTTACCTGGCTGACACTTTGTACAGCATCGTCCGGAATGTTCATAATGTTGCTCATTGCTACAGGGAGGTGTGATTTGTAAAGATAACTGTTGGAGGATAAAAGAAGAGAGCAATGACACCACAGTTATTGACAACTTGATTTGTTGGAACTAACTTGTAAATTGTGCAGTTATTGACACCTGGTATTGACAGATTGTATTGACAGATTGACAGACACCTGGTATTTGACAGCTCTCCACAGATTGTGACCAAATTATCTGAAGGGGCACCTTCTTCTCCCATATATTCCAGTCCAGCTTCATATGTCAACTGAGGGGAATCTCCTGCAAATGCTATCTCTGACCAAGGATATGGGGTTAGCTGTAAGCCCTTCCCTTACAGTTTTTTGGTGAGGACTAAAAAATTTTTAAAATTTTGTTTAGCTTTTAATGGGTAGTTTTTAGGATTATTATTTATGTGAAGAATTTTTACCCCTCCTTTCCCAGGCTGAAGCAAATGCCCAAGGCAGCTTACAGAGAACATAAAAGTACAATGTAACCCCAGTAAGTAACACACACACACACACACACACACACACACACACACACACACAATTTAAAAACTTTTAACATGAACACAGAGAACGTTAAAAAAAAAGGCAAGACCCAACTCTCCTCATCAGGCGCTTTGGAGGGTGAGAAACAATTGACCAGGGGAGTAAACAAACTATGACAGTATTGCAGAGGGACTGAGGGTGGACAGCCAACCATCATCCAAAGGCCAGACAAAATTGGGATTATTGTATACTGTACATGTATTACATTTTTTACTGCTATTTTTGCTTTTCTTCATGTTTTTGCTTTTCTTCAGATGTTGTTTCATTCCTAGTTATATTATTTGTTGAAATGAATCTGCTGACCCCAATTGTTATATATTGTATGTTTAAATAAGTGGCAAAAGTAGAATATTGTACACACAGAGAAAGTCATTTCTAAACTTTCAGCTCTCTAGTAAAAAACAATCCTCTGTCTCCTGAGACTTTTCAAAGAGGCCTCATTTCACCTGTTGACTAATCTGTTTCCCTGTTTTTCATTTCTGAGAGCTGAACAAATTCCAGCAACTTTTTTTTAAGCACCCTGAAAAAAATCATTATTTGCACATGCTGCTTCCCAGACTTAAATCCCAGTAGTAGAAGGGCATGTCAGGGAGAAGGGGAAATTCCCAGCTTTCTGAAGAAATATAATCCATTCCCTTCTAAGCTTGGTAAATAAAGAACTATACATTTGTAATCATTTGAGGTAATTTGTAACTGTTAGGTTGACTCATGCAAATGGTGGCGCAGCCAAATGCACCTGGATTTAGATATTAAGGGACAAAGGGATATTCCACACAACAATAAGAAAGTGGGGGGGGGGGAAAGCTGCAACGTTCATAACAGGAATCTAATTTCCTCCTGAAACTTCATTTCAGCCATATGTATGTAATTTGCGTGATTAAAATGGTCACAGCATTGGAGGTGGGGTGACCAACAGGCCAGAAGGAAAACAAGCCACCCCACCTGGCCTGTTCTTCTGCCCTTAATAGCAGCTTGCTCTGAAGCAATCAGCAGGTAGAAGTTTCCATGGCATAAAGGCCAGCATTATCACCTGCTAATTCATGTGTGCAGAATAAGCGGTTCGGGTAAAGCTACACGCAGTACACACGAACACGTGCAACAAATGGCCTTTTTGTTAGGAAAAACAGCTTCAAGAGGCTGTACCTTTGACCAGAAAAAAGCAGCCGTGTGGTCAGGGTGCTCAGCCATCCCCCCAGCTGCTCCCATCCCCAGTTTGTGAGAACGTCAAAAACTGGCAGAACCTGTTTAGTCAGAAACAAGTCTGTACAACATGACAACAGCACACTCCCATGCGTGTCCACTCAGAAGTCAGTCTTGTGTTCAATGGGACTTACTTCTATACTAGGCAGGGGAGCCGACTTGAGTCGCTCCCGCCATCTCTCCCTTGCACTGTCACTCCGGCCATCTCTCGCTCGCCCTCTGTCGCTCCCGCCATCACTTGCTTGCCCTGTCACTCCCGCCATCTCTCACTCACCCTCTGATGCTCCCGCCATCTCTCACTCGCCCTCTCTCGCAAAGAAAACCAGCTACTTACGTTCAGCCTCCCCTAACTCTGAAAACTAAGCAAGGGGACCAACATTATGAAACAATTATTTCTTTAAATTTACTTACGTAAAATATATATTTGAACTGATTTTATCCTTACATTCTGCAACCCCACCTTTTGCCACTCATCTCCAACCACTAATTGTTTGACTGGTTAAAGTCTTCCATTTACCTTTAGTAGGCAAGAGGCACTTTTTCAAGTGGTGTCCTCTTATATTTAGCAGGGGGAGAGCAATTGTCCCTCTTCACCCCAGCACAGTGTCTTCTCGTGGCTGTTGCTGGTGGTGTTCTCCATTCTTTTAGATTGTGAGCCCTTTTGGGACAGGGAGCCATTTAACTTTAATGTTATTATTTGCCTGTAAACCGCTTTGTGAACTTCATGTTGAAAAGCGGTATATAAATACTAGTGATTGATTGATTGATTTATAATATAAATGATTCACGACACAAAATAGTCACCATGTTATGAGAAATAGACTATGAACCTGCTGAGTATCAAGCAGTGCCTTCCTTATATAATCAGTGTGTTATGGATGCTCATCGGCTTTTAACCTGGTGGCTAATTGAAACAGTCATGTTAATCATTGCCATCTTTTGCACATACTTTCGAGTTTATCCAATGCAATGCAGTTCACTGTCATACAGTCATTGGGATATACTGTAATATAAACAGTTGATCGTCTCAGATATGTAGAAAATATGCCCTAACAGAAAAAAACGCTAATAAATAATAAAATAATAATAATAATACTTGGATTTATATACCGCTTTTCTTAGGTCACCAGATTTCTCTAATGACTATAACTCAAGGAAGTTTACATAGGCAGACTTTATTCAGAAACCCGAAGGTTTTTACAATTTTTACAGAAATGTTCTGTCTTTCAAGAACTACACTCATACAGATGGATCTTTCTGGATTTAGTCCTTCTTTCTAGCCACCCGTTTGTCTTCTTGCTGGCTGATAAACGGCTTCCCTGCTCCCACCAGAGAAGCAGCTGAACTTCGGCACAACTCCCTCTCACACAAGGCAGCCAAAGCTCAGCTGTTAATCAGTCGCAATTAACGAAGTCTGCCGCTCACAGAGACTTCCGGCTGTCCCGAACTGGCGACCTTCAGATCTTCAGCTCTTATCTTCAGGCAAATGGAGGCATTAACCCTCTCGACTAAATCTTCTGCCTAGTGGCTAAATCATCCTACTGGCTATGAACATTTTTCTCTAACCATTATTATGAGAATGTGCTTTGTTCGACCAGACCAAAAGTCCATCTTATCTTGCCTTCTGCTTGGCAGAAACCAGCCAGATGCTGTCTAGTAGCTCACAAGCAGGTCATGAAGATAATTCCATTTTCTGTTGTATGTCCATCCCCAATGCATAGCCATTGAATATAGTGGTTTTTTGTTTGTTTTTTGGTCACTGATAGCTTTGTCCTCCATGAATTTGTCTTAATACATGATCCATGGTGGTGATCACATTTATGAAGGTCTTTGGTTTCTATATCAAATGAATGCTTATGCCGATCAGCAAATACACACACAGTCAATTAGTGTTTGAACCATGTGCTTAATAGAAGACCACTGGTGACAATCTATCAAATCTCTCTAAAGGTAACAATAGAGATAATTTTGTGCAAGTTTTGTGCAAGTTTGGAATGAAGTGTTCATGTTCACCCATTGAAACCCCATTGAGATCCCTGGGGTCTCAATTGGACCCCAAATTCCTTGGAATTGTAACTTCAGCACAAGAGCTTGCAAAATGGACTGAGAGGGAGTAAGTTCTTAGGAATATGCAACCCCGCTAAAAACATATCAAGTACACAATGGGTGAATTCAGACAACCGTTGACCAAGCAGTGATTATGGGTAGTTCAATTTGCCACCCCAAAGAGCAGTACATTCTGCCATCTACTCCGCTCCCCCACCAATGCACATACCCACAACCCCATGCCAGAGGGGAAAGAAAGGCATTAGAGGAGCTGGTGGCCCTTTCCCCAGGCTTCTCCTGAAAAGAAGGCACTTAGGGAAAGGAGCATATTGGTGGCAGAGTTTAGGCAGAAGGAAGCCTTCCCTTCTTCTTCTTACATGGGCTCCAAGGCGCTCACATATTCAAGAAGACGATGGGGCGGTAGCCAGCTAGAGTGGCTAGATGAAGAAAACAGGCAGGCAGCAACCTGGTGGAGGAGGCGGGCTGGTGTGGGGTTCAGGGTACCGCTAGTTTGCCATCTCCACCCCCAAGTCCGACACTCAACCCAGGTGTTTCAGTTGTCCTCATGGATGGGTTGCCCCAGTGGTAACGTACCACACTGTGCATGCCACTGTTTGGTAAGCTGGTTGCTGACCCTGCTTCTGCCAAGTAGTGAAGAACGTAAGAAGAGTCCTGCTGGATCAGGCCAAAGGCCCATCTAGTCTAGCCCACCAGATGCCTCAGGATGCACATAAAATACTTGCATCTGGCACTCTGAGCTAGCCTACCTCTAAAATAAGGAAGCTGCACCACCATCATGCCCTGTAGCCTGTGATGGACTTTTCCTCCAGAAATAAACCCTATCCCCTTTTAAAGGCACCTTGCCACACTCTTGCTTCCCTAGAGTTCTGATTAGTTGCAACTAAGACTGTAGTAAGATTTTCTTCACCACTTGGAATAATTCAAATGGTACTAGGGTATTTGTGTCCTGAACGATTGGGTCCTACTCAAATGCATCTCAGTCTTTGGTGTCCCTGGACATTCACGTCTGTGTGCGTGTGTGTTTTGTGATATGGTTATTTGCATTCCACTTTATATTAACTGGGCAACCAAACTCATGTTAAAAGGGGATTGGACAGATTTATGGAAGAAAAGTCGATCACAGGTCATGATGGATATGTACAGTCTGAGATTATGTATCTGAGAATATGAACCTGTATGTACAGTGTGAGACTAGCTGGTCATTCATCATGAGGGCGGGTAGGAATTTTTTGCTGTCATTCAAATTGGCCGATCTCAATGTTCCTGATAACCACAATGGTGCGGTCACTGAGCTTGAACCTGACATCCTGGAGTGTGAAGTCAAGTGGGCTTTAGAAAGCCTCACTAACAACAAAGCTAGTGGAGGTGACAGCATTCCAGTGGAATTACTGAAAATCTTAAAAGATGATGCTGTCAAAGTGCTGCACTCCATATGCCAGCAAATTTGGAAAACCCAGCAGTGGCCACAAGACTGGAAAAGATCAGTTTACATTCCAATCCCAAAGAAGGGCAATGCCAAAGATTGTTCAAACTACCGCACCATTGCACTCATTTCACATGCTAGCAAGGTCATGCTCAAAATCCTACAAGCTCGGCTTCAGCAGTATGTGAATCGAGAACTACCAGATGTACAAGCTGGTTTCCGAAGAGGCAGAGGAACTAGAGATCAAATTGCCAACATTCGATGGATCATGGAGAAAGCCAGAGAGTTCCAGAAAAACATCTACCTCTGCTTCATTGACTATGCTAAAGCCTTTGATTGTGTGGATCACAACAAACTGTGGCAAGTTCTTGAAGAGATGGGAGTACCAGACCACCTTATCTGTCTTCTGAGAAACCTGTACGTGGGCCAGGAAGCAACAGTTAGAACTGGACATGGAACAACCGACTGGTTTCAAATTGGGAAAGGAGTACGACAAGGCTGTATCCTGTCACCCTGCTTATTTAACTTATATGCAGAGTACATCATGAGGAAGGCAGGGCTGGATGATTCACAAGCTGGAATCAAGATCGCTGGGAGAAATATCAACAACCTCAGATATGCAGACGACACCACTCTAATGGCAGAAAGTGAGGAAGACTTAAAGAACCTGCTGATGAGGGTGAAAGAGGAAAGTGCCAAAATTGGCTTGAAGCTCAACATTAAAAAAACTAAGATCATGGCCACCACTCCCATCACTTCCTGGCAAATAGAAGGGGAAGAAATGGAAGCAGTGACAGACTTTATCTTCCTGGGCTCCAAGATCACCGCAGATGGTGACTGCAGCCATGAAATTAAAAGACGTTTACTTCTTGGGAGGAAAGCTATGGCGAACTTAGACAACTTAATCAAAAGCCGAGACATCACCCTGCCAACAAAGGTTCGCATAGTCAAAGCTATGGTTTTCCCAGTAGCTATGTATGGCTGTGAGAGCTGGACCATAAGAAAGGCAGAGCGCCGAAGAATAGATGCTTTCGAATTATGGTGCTGGAGAAGACTCTTGAGAGTCCCCTGGACTGCAAAGAGGTCCAATCGGTCCATCCTACAGGAAGTCAAGCCTGATTGCTCCCTGGAAGGACAAATGCTGAAGCTGAAGCTCCAATACTTTGGCCACCTGATGAGAAGAGAGGACTCTTTAGAAAAGACCCTCATGCTGGGAAAGATTGAAGGCAAAAGGAGAAGGGGGCGGCAGAGGATGAGATGGTTAGATAGTGTCACCGAAGCGATGAACATGAAATTGGGTGAACTCCGGAAGCTAGTGGAGGACAGGGAGGCCTGGCGTGCTGTGGTCCATGGGGTCGCGAAGAGTCGGACACGACTTAGCGACTGAACAACAAATTGGCCATGGATGGCAGTTTTTTCACCTGCTCCAGACTGGCAAGGGAGGGATGGTGTGTTCAGTAGGTTTCTGCAAGGGAAAATAGGCAATGTCAGAAGGGCAGTTGCAGAGGAGTGTCTTGTTCTCAGGTGTGTTCCCTGAGGCATCTGGTGCGCCATGGTGAGAGACAGGAAACTGGCCTATATGGGCACTTGCCCTGATCCAGCAGGGCTGTTCTTATATATCCTAAGGGAGCCCTAATCCTATCCTAATCCCAGCCCTAACCCCAATCATACCTTTGCATTTTAAAAATAAAAAAGTATATCTAATATAAATATAACGTATACTGAGACACAAATGTCCAGGATGGGTCATGGTTGTCCAGCATGCCGAGGTCTTGTCTCTGACTCAAACTATGGACTTAGCAGGAGGCTCTATTCACATCATGGAAAAGGACTGTCTGTAGACCAAATGACCAGTCAAAAGGTGCATAAACGTAGGCCCAAAAGTTACTTTCTTCCTTTTCATTCTCAGTCCACAAGTTCCTCTTCAGATGAGAAACTTTAACGACGACGAGAGTTAAGTTGGGGCAAAGGCTGACGTTTTCAGGAACAATATGCTAATCTACAAAGAACACAGAGCCAAAATGTAGAGAGGGGAGGCAGGAACCTATACGTTAAATCCACGACAGTTCCTCTTACTTTGAAAGTATTGTTAGTCACATATAATAAACCCATTTATAAATGTGCCAGCTTTTCTAAGTAAAGTAAGGTCTGCTTTCAAACAGCTTCAGTCACTGCTGCAGCACATTGCAACACTATTCCAGGACAATGGGAGTGCTTTGTATAGCAATATCATTTCTCGATAAGCAGCTCCGAGTACAGCAATAAAGAGCCGCTTTCTTCTTTTACAAGGTAAACAAAGCATAAAGTCAAGATCAGGACTTGTTTACCTTGACTGTGTTTCTTCTACACTCCCCCACCCCTCCGCCTGCTTTAAGCAAGTTGCAATTCCTTCCCAACATAAAATAGAGACAGTTCAGGTGCAGGTCAGCTATGTGCTGAAGGAAGTGTGTGTGTGTGCCTAGAAGTGGGCAAGCAAGAGGCATTGTAACAACCTCAGAGAAATATTTAATCCTTGAGGCACTGGAGCAAGGCTGGCTCCAGGCAGGGTGTAGGGAACAAAATTAAAGGTAAAAAGACAGTCCCCTCCAATGGATTTTGTGTGCTCACTACAGCAACCCTTGAAACCTTTAAAAGGCCCAGTGGAACTACAGGCCTCATGATGGCAAGCCCTTCACAGGAGCACTGACACTTGCATACGTTGGGTGCTATGTGTTGCTGCCAGCCCTGCACTGGCCCAACGGGGTCCCCTTTTATCCAACTTGCCTGGCTTTGTGAGTAAACACTTCCTGCTGTTGCACTTCCAATAATATTGTCAGTTTGGGGCTGCCACCTTTTGGATTTTAAAAAAATGATTTCCTCTTGCCTTCAATCCTACAAGAACCCCATTCGAAGCATTAAAGCATGCAAGAGTTTCATAGGGTCCCTTTGTGAAACCCGCCTCAAGTCCTGCCTCAAGTCCTGGCATACTTTGAACCGGAGTGCCATCGCAAAGAGTCGTCCTGCTGCGTCCTGCTGGATGACGGGCGCGCTCGACACGCAGCATAAGTGTGTGTTTGCAACAGCTTGAGCTAAGAAACCTTGCTGGCATCAGAGAAAGGAATCGTATCGGTCATACATTTCTATCCCTTCTGCTCGACATAGCGAGCCAAAGCAGACAGGTACAATGAAAGGGGGCAAAATCAGCAGAATTCAGAGCTCCCCGCAGAATGGTTTACAGTAACCATTTATTTATGGAGAGGCTGCGCAATCCAGAAACAGAAGAAATTGGGTGTCACGGACTGCTAACATTGGGTTTTGCTCAAATGACAGTTCAGAGAGAGAGAGAGAGAGAGAGAGAGAGAGAGAGAGAGAGAGAGAGAGAGAGAGA
>JAJKFI010000125.1:1668573-1737844 GCA_029204185.1 Lerista edwardsae | reverse complement strand
AGAGAGAGAGAGAGAGAGAGAGAGAGAGAGAGAGAGAGAGAGAGAGAATAACTGGCAGAGGATAAAATTGCAGAGGCCTTTTCTTTTTGAAGAAAATGAAACTTGGGAGACCAAGGTAGGGGGTTTCCATAGGCCTTTTGGCATATCAATTCTAGCCAATCACTGGAGGCCTCTTGCAGATTACTTGAAGGGATAATCTCTTTGTTTGAGAGTTAGCAAAGGTAACTGCAGCCATCTGGAGTGAAGGGTCTGTGTGTTCTGTGGGTGAGCAGATTCCAGAATGTTTTAAGCCTTGGCACCCTTCTTTTGGGAGGATGTGAATCTAAGCATTGGGTTTAGTGTATTAGAAGAGGCTGAGTCGTCACTGAGGCACTTGTTCATATTTTAATTTGAAAGCTGAGTAGTGCTTGGATTCTATTACCCTGGTGGCAGCGCAGTGCACGGAAATCAGTTGTCTGTCAATGGAACTGTGATACAGGACCTGATGATGAGTTTGTAGCACAGCAAATGATATTATTGTTATTCTCAGGGTGCAATCCTAACCTGGAGCTAGGTCAGCACAGTGAGGCCAGCAAAGTTTGGCTGGCACACAAGGGACACTGTAAAGTATATTTGGACCACTCTCGGAGTCAGAGGGGCCAGCACACAGATGTGTGCCATCCTCCCTGATTTTAAGAGTGGTCCAAACATGCTTTATGGTGTCCCTTGTGCTGGCCAAACTGTGCCGGCCTAACTACAGGTTAGGACTGTGCCCTCAAGGATATATTTCTGTTTATGGAGAGATCTGCATTTCCCCTCTTCTCAGACTGCAATGTGTTGGAGCTGGAGAAATGCAATTTCTTTTTGCTTTTTGCTGAAAAAGCATAGAAAGCTGTAGGGCAGATGTCAGTGCTGGTGACAATACTGATGATGACCAATGCAACTTCTTTGGCCAAGACCTTACCTTACTCCACTGTAAGAGGGGAGCTGCAAAGGAGCTGAAACAGAGTAGGATCAAAGTGGAGAAGTCCCTCATCAATTTCATAAACTGGGCTGTATTCAAAGGAAGTGAGGTATGATGGGCAGCCCAATTCTATGGTGGCCAAGCACCGCACGACACAGTGACTCGGTCTTGGCCACTGCTGTGTCTTGTGGATCAGAGCAGCAGCCAGAGAATTCCCTTACGCAGGTTCCCTTACATTGGTTCCCTTACCCTGTGTACAGCCCTGGCAGCCCCAGTGGGTTTACTTGGATCTGTGCCAGCTCTTTAATGGCAGTGTCACTCTACCGCTAAAGAATGTTAAAATGTTATATCTGTTCACAAACATCATCTATTATTTTTTGTTACATTGTATCGATTAAATATTTTGCAAAAATAGCAACAGTGAGTGATCTTAACTTACTAGCAGTGGCGTCTCTATAGGGAGGGCAGAGCTCTAAGTTTTGCAAGAAGCCTTACCTTGCAGTGAAAATCACTCCTTTCCTGCACCGTTTTAGCCAGTCCTCACAGGGAAAAGCAACATCTTGGCGTTGCTTACTGGCTACAGCAGCAAGGGAGAGGAGGGATTTACATGACAGGGTAAGGCTCCTTGCAAAACCTAGAGCTCTGCCCTCCCTGTAGAGACACCACTGCTTACTAGTTATCTAAAAGAACCTTCAGTTCTTTGCATTCAATGCAACCATGACAGACAATGTAATATATGCCGTACAAAGAGAGAGTGAGAGCTTTCCTTGCAAGTTGTGTTTGTCTACACTATGAAACATGAGACGAAGAAGTTAAGAACACAGTTAAGAACATGGTAGTTAAGAAAGAGTTATCAGACGCAGAGTCAAAAACATGATCAAATACAGTACAGAAGAGTCTCTGTAGCTCTCGACATTCACTTCCAGGTCTTTAATCCAAAACAAATCTGGAAGGAAATGGTTTTTGTGATGTCAGCTTTCCAGTGAGGCTTGTAAACCACATCGCTAAATTTCCATCCCAGAAAGCAAATATACAGTCAGAAAATGCAAAGACCTAAGGCAAACTCAAGGGAGAAAAGTATTTTTCTGAAAACCTAGCTCCCAAATCTTTCCATACAATGAGCAATGAGTTGTGAATGGGATACACCAGTGTTTCTCAAACTTTGGGTCAGGACCCACTTGGTGGGTTGCAACCTGATATCAGATGGGTCGTGGAAAGCTGGGAGTGGCCATCTTGGAAGCTGCAGACTTACTCTTGCTGTTTTCCTTTTGTGAATGTTATCAGTTTTAATGTTCACGTGAGGGTTTTTTTTAAATTTTGTTTTTAGTTCAGTGCTTTTACATAATATGTTGGCCTAATCTTGCTTTCTGTCAGGGATGTCTCATGGTTGTGCAATTGCTGCAGTCCAAGAATGCCAGTTTGCATTCTAGGAGTGTCGTTTTATTATGTCACAATGATGGCACTTATTGCTTGATGATGTCACTCCTGACTATGACATCACCTCTAGGTTAATTACATCACTTCTGGTGGATCTTGACACAAGTGCCATTCTACAAAGTGGCTCCTGGTATAAAAAGTTTGAGAACCACTGGGCTATATGTACAGTTGAGCCACAGAACAAATCTCAGCATCTCCAATTTAAAAGGATAATAGCAGAACTGGGAAGGATCTCTGCCTGACATCTTGATAAGCCATTGGTAGTCAGAGAAGACAACTCTGGATTGCATGGACCAAGACTGTAACACACTACAAGGCAACTTCATATGTAGATAGCATCCAAAGTGAATTAAATAAAACCAGAGTGTGGTTATTACTGACCCCATGACTAAGCCAGCTTCGTATGTATGTATACTGACATTTAAGAAGTGAAAGTGTGGGTCATGATGATCCAGGCAAAGTTGAACACTTTTGAATTCCATTCATTTAACAAAAGAGTTAAACATGTGCTTATTGAAAACATGGGTTTCCACTGAAGTGAATGAGACTTAACAGTACCTGATTGTTGAATTGCGTTTATCAACCATTATACCGACAATGATGATTGTCGTACTTGAAGTTTCTTCAAACATTTGGAGACACCTCCTCTTGGAAAAGATGTCAGATTTTTGTCATGGTGGCTTGTTGCTGAGTGAATGAAATTGCTTCTTTCATTCAGAAGAAGAAAAAAATGTTAGCAATTTTTGCTTATTTCTATAATTTGGTTACTGCATTTGCTGATTTTATAATTGAAACAGGCAATTATATTTGATGTTTTATTAAATCGCATGAGGTTATCCATGCATTTCAGAATCAGGGATAAAACCATTAAAATTATGTTAAAAGGTAAAGGTTTCCCCACGACCGAATGGTCTAGTTGTGACCGACTGTAGGGGGCGGTGCTCATCTCCGTTTCAAAGCCTGTAGAGC
Organism: Lerista edwardsae; assembly: GCA_029204185.1. Lineage (NCBI taxonomy): Eukaryota > Metazoa > Chordata > Lepidosauria > Squamata > Scincidae > Lerista > Lerista edwardsae. The sequence continues at coordinate 1,734,495 of JAJKFI010000125.1, read as the reverse complement.
TGGCGTTTTGTCCGAGGACAAGCTTCCGTGGTCATGTGGCCGGCATGACTATACGACATAGCGCACGGAACACCGTTACCTTCCCACCGAGGTGGTCCCTATTTATCTACTTGCATTTAGGTTGGCAGGAGCTGGGACAAGCAACAGGAGCTCACTCTGTTGCGCAGTCTTGAACCCCAACCTTCCGGTTGGAAAGCCCAGCAACAGCGGATTAACCCACTGCACCACCATGTCCCACGTAAAATTATGTTAGTGTATTATTAAAAATATTTATGTATCACTTTTCAACAGAAAAAGTTCATAAAGTAGTTCACATTGTAAAATAGATAAAGACAGAGTAGGTGGGGAAAAGATGCAAGAGAGAGACTAGGAAACAATAACTGGAAAAATGCTAATGCAGTGACTATTGCTGTCTCCTTGCTAAGTATAGGAGAACCAACCCTTAATAGGCACTTCTTTGCCCAGTTAGCAGGGGCTTTAAAAATTATGCAGTTTTACAGACACACACAGTATCATGATAAACACCATCTACTGAACCAATTATAATATGAATAGTGCCTAACACACGCATGCACGCACGCGTGCACGCACTGTATTACATACAGTTGTCTCAATACTGTACTACAGTAGTTCTCAATTTTTTTAAGCACAGGGACCCACTTTTTAGAATGACAATCTGTCTAGGACCCACCAGAAGTGATGTCAGGGCTGAAGTGCCATCATTGTGACATCAGAGCCCGCTACTTTCCTGAAAATGCAGCAATAAGTTGGGTTATTTCTCAGCCATTCTCCAATAGCAAAGTGAATCAGAAAGAAAAAAGCCTATTTACAATCTTGACACAAGGAAAACAACCACACAGCCCTCCCCCTTTCCAGCATCCCATCTTCCCATACTTTCAATATGGTTGCTCTAGGTGCTTAGCGACCCACCTGAAATTTGCTCACAACCCACTGGTGGGTCCTGAACCACAGCTGTGCCATATGCCAAGCAAATATATGGGTCTATTTCAGTGGTGGGATTCAAATAAATTAACAACCGGTTCTATGACATCATAGCCGGAGCCACAAAAACCCTGAAGCCTGTCGAGATAAGCAAATGGGTGGGGCCCGGCCATTTAACAACCAGTTCTATAGAACCTGGGTGAACCCCCTGAATCCCACCACTGGTCTATTTGCTGTTAAAGATAATGAGGTGACTACTTAGAACATAAGCATGACATGAGAGCCTTTCCACACACTATAAAGCATGAACATTTTGCAGTGTGCAAATCACTTTAGATCACTGGGAAGGGGGCATATTTTTAATGCCCTCAATGTAAAAAGCCTCCCCATCAAGTAAACTAGCTCACGTGCTTTAGAGTGATTGCTCCAATCTTGTTAGCAACAGTAACGTTCAGTACGTGTTACCATCTTACTACACGTTTTTAATTGTGCCCACAGAATCCAGGTACACACTGTGAGTTCATATTTTATGGATTACAAACCCAGTCACAACATAAAGGACAATGGCTTCATGCTTCTGGATCATGTTCTATCATCAGGAGATTTCCTGCTCAACCCGTGCCTTACTAGGTAACTACCCATATTTTGTAGATTCATTTAAGCTATCTGTGGCGCACGTTTTTTTCCATGCATATTTTTTTGTATGCATGTAATGGAAGACAATACTATTCTTCGCACTATGTACAAAATTAGAATGAGGAACTTATTGAGGATGTGGTTGAGGCCAAAGATTTCACAAGATCCAAAGAGGAACTGGTGATTTATAAAGCTGACATGAGTATCTGCAAGGGAAATGGCTAATCCTAAGAAATTTGGGAGAGGGATAGAGTTTGGAGCTTTCAAACACATTGTCCCACCAAAAACAATCTTCCCCAGAACTTCTCATTTGTGACCCAGAGAGAGGGCGCAATCCTATACTGAGTTAGGCCAGCGTAAACTAAGCCAGCAAAGTTTGGCCAGCACAAGGGCCACTGCACAGTATGTTTGGACCACTCTCGGAGTCAGAGAGGCCGGCATACAGACGTGCCTCATCCTCCCTGACTTTGAGAGAAGTCCAAATGTGCTTTACATTGTGCTTTACATTTCGGCCCCTTGTGCTGGCCGAACTTTGCTGGCTTAGCTTATGCCGGCCTAATTCCAGTTTAGGATTGCGCCCTGAGCCAATTCAATATGGGAAATAAATTTTACAAAACAACTTGTAAAATTGCCTGATCTGCAGGCAAGGTGAGAAGTTGGATAGCGTCCATTCATTTCGCAGCTCCGTACCTACTTATCACATCTACTTTCTAAGAGAAAAGGCAGGCCTCACCCCCTCCCACAAACTTCATGATTACCCTAAGGCAGTGGGTAAGTGGGTAATTGTGGCAATGGGTAACTGAGTTGTGGCACCCTGGGTATCCATGAAAACCCTCCAGGGAAGCTGCAGAATCCTCACGAAAGACCCACTGCCATATACAATCCTAATGGGGAGCCACAGCCGAGTAGATCAAGGGAAAGCGTTTGGGAGTAATTGCCCTCAGGAAGTGTGAGTGAAGAGTTCTCCAAGACATCTTGTGGCCAACACTGAGGCAGTTGGCGTGGGTGGGGTTAGCCTTGCTCTTCCATGCCTGTCCTTGTATAGCCTAAAGTAGGCATGGCATCCAGGCCTGAGAAAGAAATAAGCAACGTCTTATGCTCCCAAGCCAGAAACTGTGTTCAGGATGGACTGGTGAAGTTGGTACACTGCATCTTTCTTTGATCTGCATCTGGCTCAGTTTGGTGGTAGTGGGTACTTGTATGGCCCCTTTTCCACAATTCAGGGACAGCGTTCAGAAAGGGGAGGCCATTGTCTCCCTACATGATGTCCCTGTTTACAGTGCAGCAAGAACGAACTTGAGGAGAGGCATAAAGCAAGCTAAGGCCGAATACAAGAGGAAAATTGAAGACTGCTTTCTCAGCAATAACATGAGGCAAGTTTGGCAGGGGGTTCAACAACTAACGAACTATAAAGCAAAAAAGGTTTCTTTGGGTGGTGACGTGGAGGTGGTTGAGGAGTTGAACAACTTTTTCGCTCGATTCGAGATCGATCAAACTGTACCTGTTTGTTTGCCATCATTTACTCAGCAGTGTCCTCCCTTCATTGTGAATGAGCTGGATGTGAGACAGACAATGAAGGTGGTTAACTCCAGAAAAGCAGCTGGACCCGACTCAATTCCTGGTCGGGTGGTAAAAGACTGTGCTGATCAGCTAGCCGGGGTTTGGACTGTAATTTTCAATCGATCCCTGACACAATGTGCAGTTCCTGTCTGTCTCAAGGCTTCCATCATCGTTCCACTGCCTAAAAAGTTGCCTACAAATAGTCCAAATGATTATAGGCCGGTGGCACTAACTTCAATCTTAATGAAGTGCTTTGAGCAGCTAGTTCGGAAATACATTATCTCCTGCCTTCCTGATTCCTTTGATGGACTTCAGTTTGCTTACAAAGAAAATAGATCAACTGAGGATGCGATTAATACTGTGCTTTATATGGCTTTATCCCATTTGGAAACACAAGGGAATTATGTAAGAATGCTGTTTGCGGACTTTAGTTCTGCTTTTAATACCATCATACCACACAGATTAATAGCCAAACTTAAAGATCTAGATTTTCCAGATTCTATCTGTTTATGGATATGGGATTTTTTAACAAATCGTCCACAAAGAGTTAAACTGAATGATTACATCTCTACTGACAAGATACTCAGCACTGGCACTCCACAAGGTTGTGTCCTTAGTCCACTACTGTTCTCCATTTATTCATCGGATTGCACCAATAACCATCCCAATAATAGGATTATCAAATTTGCGGACGATACTACATTAGTAGGACTTATTTCCGGGGATGATGAGTCTGCGTATCGGGATGAGGTATTACAGCTATCCCGCTGGTGCAAAGAAAATAATCTTCTATTTAATATCCAAAAAACCAAGGAGTTTATAGTGGACTATAGGAAAAAAAGAGCAGACATTCAGCCACTGTATATAGATGGAGTTTGTGTGGAACAGGTGGTTGAATGTAAGTTTCTTGGGACCATCATAACTAATGACCTGACTTGGAGTGCGAACACCGCTGCTTTAATTAGGAAGGCGCAACAACGGTTGTATTTTCTAAGGATTCTTAGAAAGCAACAATTGGCTGAGAGTTTGCTAATCACCTTCTATCGGAGTTCAATTGAGAGCATATTATCCTACTGTCTCTGTGTATGGTACACGAGCTGCACAGTGGCAGAGAAAAAGGCAATTCAAAGGGTGATCAAGACGGCCCAAAACATCATTGGCTGTTTACTCCCCTCTTTGGAAGAACTGTATAAAAATAGATGCAAGAGGAAGATATCTAATATATTGAAAGACTCCTCTCATCCGGGACATCAGCTCTTTGAACTATTACCATCGAGAAGGAGATTTAGGGTATTGAAAGCAAGGACGAGCAGATTCAGAAACAGTTTTTACCCAAGTGCAGTATTGAGTTTAAATGCGGGGTCATAAGTTTTTGTGGAATTTAAATTGCTGGGAGCAATGGGGTATTTATATTTGTATAAGTGATTGTTGTATGGTTGATTGTGCATATTTTAGTTTTGGTGTTGTCCAGTTTTACCTTGGGGAAGAGCACCTCATTTCGTTGCACCCAGTTGTGAGTGTAATGACAAATAAATTTCTTATGTCTTATGTCTTATGTCTTATGTCTGTTTGCAGGGCCAGCCTTAGGTGCTGGTGGGCCCAATGCCAAACATTTTTTGCAGGGCACCCACATTCTCAGGACCCCCTTACTCAGCAGGATAGGTATAGCAGCAAAGCACCCGGCCACCGCGTCAATGCCAACAGCTTCCAGGAGGGCTGACTTCAAGCCAATTGGACCTGGTTGGATGGGAGGCAGGGCTGCCCAGTAGCAATGCTCCACTCACTGTGCTCGCCTCACGACACCATGGCATGGAAGATTCCATTACCAAAGATTCCACGATAGAGTTAAGTGCTGGCTGTGGCTGCAGCTGATCTGCTTGCTACCCTAGTGGAGAATGAACTCTTCTAGGTGCAGGGCCCCATTTGGCCAAATTGCCCTAAGGTTGGCCCTGCCTGTTTGTGTGAGCTGAGTAATCCAGTGCCAGGAAGTGTGGCTTTATTGCGCTTTATTTTTTCCATAGAAATGAATGGCAGCCATGCTCTTAGGCCGCAATCCTAACCTGGAGTTGGCCCTTGTGCACAGAGGCAGATCTAAGGGAGGGTAAAGCTCTAAGTTTTGCAAGAAGCCTTACCTTGCAGTGGAAATCACTCCTCTCCTGCACCGTTTTAGCCAATCCTCACAGGGAAAAGCATTGCTTACTTGGCGTTGCTTACTGGCTATAGCAGCAAGGGAGAGGAGGGATTTACATGACAGGGTAAGGCTTCTTGCAACACTTCGAGCTTTGCCCTCCCTGTAGATACGCCTCTGCTTGTGCATGAACATTCAGTCCAGGTTTCTCTTGAGTCTCTTGGCTGCACCACTAAGAGACAAATACCGTATTTTGTATTCTAACCTATTGTAAGGTTCTTTAGTCCTTATTTATCAAAAGATAGGATATAATTCTTCAAACCAATAGGAAATATCTGTCCATAGGAACATCACTGATATGTCTCAGCTGGCTGTGCCCAGGCACAGGAACATACTTGAGCAGCAGTGCTGAGACCCATTGCTGGTCTCAGTGCAACTTGAACCCTTTCACAGAATCCAACAAGACTTTTAGAACATTGCTCAGTATGGGCCTCTGCACTGATGCAGTGCTGATTCACACATGCAGGTTCATCCCACTGTGAATGAACAATTGCAACTTAGAACCTCACAGACAGAACTCTTGGACCACAGACATCCAGCACAATCCTATTTATGTTTGCTTAGAAGTAATTTCCATGAAATTGTATGAAACTTATTCCAAGGAAAGTGTCTATAGGATTGGAGCTGGAGACTCTCTCCCAAGGTATAACATTTGTTGCTGCAAATGACAACCATATGTGTAGAGCGGGGGCAGAGCTTTGGGGGTGCATCAACACAGGTATGGGGCTTACTGTCATGCTCTCAGCCCCCAAACCACATATGGTTAATCATGCAGATGATAATGTCTGTATGGAGCTTTTGTGACGGCTGTAATGCAATGTTTGACCTGGAGAGAGCATCACACCAATTTTGAGGGAGTAGCAAAGCTTACAATTGCATGCATTCAAAGGAAGAATTGCATGATGCAGAGGTATGACTTAGTTGTGGCTGAAGATTTAAGCATTGGAGGAAAATGTCTTTATTCCATTTACATGACACTTTCCTCCAACAGATAGAGTTACCAGCAGGCAAGCCCCCAGCCAGCTATTGATCAAATCCAGACCGGCATTGCTTCAGCAAGATTGTGTGCATCCGTATGTACACTTTTTCAGATGTCAGGGCAGAGCCTGTTCTAAATCACAGAGCCTTTGGAAAGAAGTGTTCAGTATTATAGTTAGGATAACTGGCCATGAATGGTTGGAGTCTTCCAAGGGAATGCTTCTGGGGAAGGGTCATTTTCTTTCCAGCTGCAGCTCAATACTGTACTCAGTACTTGTACTTCCTGGAAGAATGCATCAAGAATTATTCTCTAGAGCAGTGGTTCCCACAGTTTTCCAAGTGGTGGCTTCCTTGGACTACTGCGCCATTGGCCATGGCTCCCCATTAGGGTTACAATCCTATACATTGAAGAGGGTGGCAAGTTTATGACTTGGCTATTATGGGGAAAAGGATGAAGTCTCAAAAGTGATAAGGAGGCAAAGGGGGGGGGAGATAAATATATAAATAATAAATGCCTACATCATTCTCTAGCTCCAAAATAGAAAGTTGTAAACTCTACAGAGACAGGCTATTAGAATTTTATTTATGATTTTGTGGCCCTTCAGGGATGTGATTAGAAAACGCTTTGAAAATGTTGCAGTGAGTTCTAAAATATAACCATCACTAAACAGTAATCAGGTTACGGATTAGGTAAAATGAAAATTTTATGCTAGCATACATCTAGAAATTCTAATCCTTCAATTACATGCTAAGTTATACAAGGAAGAAATGAAAATATTTTATCTTGCAAAAAACATTTCATATAACATGTTTGTTAAATGTGGTTATACAGCCAAGTCCAATAGAATGCTTGGGCTTGTTTTAATTCTGGGGTTTAGAAATTAGAAAGTGACTTGTATTGTCTTTGTACTCTTTCTATAGAATTTATAACACCCACTCCAATCCAGCAATTTAATGAAGCTGTTTCCGCCACACAAATGTGCATCATATTGTACCATGCATGAGGCTATAAAGCAGCTCCAAAAAACTAATGGCCCTTCACTGTGTCAAAGATTGCACAGAATCCTATGGTTGAATGGACGTATTTTGATTTGGATTAGTGGGCCAACATACAGTTCTACCCATGTGATCCACGTTCTGAACAATGCTGGGCTGATGGAGATGCGGGCGGGAATAATCATACACTACCTGGGGCAGTGTGAGTAATCAGTAGGGGCATTTAAAAAACATATGCACAAAACACATCTATGGATGAAGTTTTTCTTTGTCTAAAAATGATGTGATGGGAAAAGCTATATTTGCTAGCTCTCTGTCTACCATGCAATTAATATATACCCTAAATATTAAAGTCAAACTACACTAAGTAGATGACTGGGACTAGCATTCTTTATTTTTATTCAATAAATAGCAGTGAGATCAGGCCCCTGTGGAACAAGACTGTGCTGTGGGTTTTTGAACCCTCTGCCCCAGACACAGTCCCCACTCTGGGTCAGCTCCCTTTTGCTTTATTTGCCCTGGTCAAAAAAGCTTTCATTGGTGCCATTGTTAATTAGAAAAGTACCAGCTCAGGGTGGTAGCTAGGCATCAATAAGCAGGTAGTAAGCAATCTTACACACTGACTTGTTATAGCAATGTCGCTAGTATTTCTATGCATATAAATATATGCATATTTATATGCATATTCATGTATATATGCATATGAATATGCATAATCCTTTTCATCAACTTTCCAGCACCGGGATAAGGGCGATGCAGCTCTGAGGTAAGGGAACAAACATTCCCTTACCTTGAAGAGGCCTCTGTAACTGCCCCAACTGCTGGATGCAGGACATGCCCCATTCACACAGCTATGGCAGTGCTAGAAGGGTGGTCCAGACTGCGCACTCATAGTGTTCCAAATACTTCCCATTTGCTTTAAACTCTCCAGCAACCCTGTAAGGTAGAGCTGTATTTTTATCCACATATTGCACAAGAGAGGTTGAGCGTGACCCAAGGTCACTGAATGCACTTAGGTGTTTCCTGATTGATAAGTTCAGTCCCTTGGCCAATGCTCCATCTATGTTCATTTTCGTGCTGTATATTATTTTATGCCAGTTGACTCAGATTTCATTTACGAATCAGGGCAATAAGTCCTATCACAAATAATATTGGCCTTTTCTGAAGAATTCAACAAAGAAGTGTTCTTTTTCCCATTGTCTTTGTAAATCAGTATTTACAAAGTATCGGCTTGATCACAATCTAGAGTATCGGATTGATCACAATCTTGTGCTTTTGCAACTAGAGATTTTGCCAATCCTTTGTTAAAAATGGAAAATGAATAGAAACTTTTAGAAAACAGAAAGCTTTGGGAGATGCTGAAGAGTGAAAAGCATATTTGAAAAAGACAAACAATGTTTTTTTAAACCATTTTAAAAATGTTTTTTTTTTTTTGTCAAGGAGACCAACCTTTGGCTTATAAAAAGCATTTTCATGTTTGAACATGGAGTCGAGTTTATAGGACAGCTTCCCAAGGGAAGTGGTAAAAGCCACATCACTGGAGACATTTCCAGTTGGAAGAACACGAGCGAATACAAACTGCAGTGGTAACCGCCATCGGGTGAACCAACAGGTCGGTTCCAACGATTACATGGGAAACACACAACAGAGAGAATTGGATAGCAGTGCCCTTGCATGCATTTGGCCCGGGTCATTTTTCACCACATGCAAATTACAGTTACATCCCTCGACATTCTTCCTTTGCAAAAAAAATCTTACACAGCTCACATATTCTGACAAAACTGAGTAGGAACGCCTTGTTTTCCTCCACAGTTTCAGCATTCAGGGGTGCGGGGACAGGAGGGAAAGATATCTTTTGGACAAGAAGAAATCAAAATAAAAGTATGAACAACTGCTTTGTTGTTCTTTGCAGGGTATCTTCAGGAGCATCTCCTGTGACCCCTGCCTGAAAGCCTTCAGAGAGGGCCTTACTTAGGTCCTATTCATTTGTCAAGGTGCAAACACAGGCCTCCTCTCTGGTAGTGTTCCTGTTCCAGGGAACTACACATGGCCGAGTCCCTTGAGAGCTTCCAAGCTGCCGTAATGGGCTCCCTTTTCAGGAAGGGCTGGCTGGAATAGATCCACATTGTGTACAGTTCTTCTTAACTGTCCTGCTTTTCTTTACTATATTGTATTCCTTAACTGTACTGTAACATGCGAGAAAGTGTTTTTTAATGGGTGAAATAGCTTGTATATATTGTAAAAGCTCCTGCGGGACCTTTGAGCTGAACATTGCAGGACATCGGTATAAGAAACAGATCCATGACAAACAACGAGGGACTATGAAACCTAGGCATGCTCCTTCTTCCTCTCCCTTCCGTCCCCATGCAGCCTTACCTGTGTGCCAGGGATGAAGAGTAAGAGAAGGACAAGCCAGCTGCCTCCCCGGGTCATCATGTTGAGGGGTGCTTCCCGTATCCCCCGCTGCTGCGCAGGAACAGAGCCCTCCAAACCAAGTCCAAAAGCCTCAGGCAGAGGCACGTTTCAGTGAGTGACTCCTTGCTTCATTCCTTGCAGCCACAAGCAGAGAGAGAGAGCTGCCCAAAACAGAAAGCCCTCCCCTCTGGCTTCAGTTCCCACAGCATTTCCTCAGGACTCAACTTGCAGTGTGTGTGTGTGTGTGTGTGTGTGTGTGTGTGGAGTTTAACTCCCTCCTTGACTACTTTGTTGCTTTGCTCTTTTTTTCAGAAGTTTCATCACACTGTGCATGTTGGACATTAAATGGGGGCCTCTTGGAGGCAGGGGACGCACCAAGTGCCACATTAACAACAACAACAACAACAACAACAACAACATGAGCCTGCCTCATTTCAGAACTTTTATAATCCATAGCTGGAAAAGGTATTGCACATGTTCTTTTTTTTTTTTTTTTAAATCTGGTAATCCTACCCATGCTAAATCTTCTGCTAACAGTGTACCTACTTACATAGCTGTTTGCAGTTATTTCCATTCCTACGAATCTAGTCAGGGCCAGGCTTACCACCTATTTGGGTAGTAGGTATGTTCTAATGACCCAGAATCCAGCCACCTTGCTGAAGCTAAATAGTTCTAGGACGACTCAATGCCTTGATATGGGTGACCTCCTGGGAATGCTCCATGTATGCTGTTGAGTTCCATGATGGAAACAAAGCCAGATATGAATGTAATAAAGCATAGTGAGGTGTCAGGTTTGGGGATACCAGAGCCATAAATGATCAGTTATTTCATTCATATTTTCCCATCTGGGTGTCATTTGGATTTTCTGCTTCTGGCACCAAACAGCTATCTCAGGCCGTTGGCAACCTTGCTGACATCTCTTGTCTTGGAATATGTTGTGACTTCCTGAAGGAAAGCCCTGCTGGATCAGGTCAAAGGCCCATCTAGGCCACCATTCTGTTTCCCACAGTGACCTACCAGCTGTCCCTAGAAAGCCTATAAGCAGGGGACGAATACACACTTCTCGCCGCCTGCAATTGCTCTCCGCCTGCAATTGCCATTTGGAAGCATACTGCTACTGAACTAGGAAGTAGTGCAACCCATCACGATTAGTAGCCATGGACAGACCTGTCCTCCATGGATTCAGTCCCCCTTTGAAGTCATCCATTTAAACCATGAATGGCCATCACCCCATCTTATAGCAATTAAGTCCACAGGCTGATTCAACGCTATGTGTAGTAGTACTAGCTTTCTGGCCCAATCCTTCCAAGAGCTTACAACAGCAGATCTTGTGAAAGCTACACTGCTATTGTATGCTTTGGAGTTGCTGGTGCAGTGGCCAGCATGCGCCTGTCAGAAGCGCCTGGGTGCTCCACAGATGCAGCTAAGGTGCTGGAAGAAGTGACTTGTGGTAGAATGGGGTGGGGATCAGATTGGGACAAGGCTGGGCTGGGGTAGATCTCAAGTGCAGTGGCAGCACTGATGGCCTATGTCTCAGCCCTGACATGGCCCCTGGACTTATATTTATACCAGCGAAAAAGCTAGCATAGATCTGAGTAGGCCTATTAGGAACTAGGGAGTGGTGGAGTAGAGAAGCAGAGCCGTAACATCCTACCCCAGCGCCCTGGGACAGTGACGCCATGCTCTGCCTGTTTGTACCCCCCTCATGTAATGGCTCCTTGGAGGAGGGGGCACTGCGGATTGCAAGCGTCCCTCCTCCAGGGAGATGACGGAGGAAAGTGCCTTTGCGATCGCGGTGCAAAGGCACTTTCCTCCGTCGTCTCCCTGGAGGAGGGGTGCTTGCAATCCGCAGTGCCACCTCCTTCAGGGAGAGCCTGGAGATGACTGTCGTCACGCTGCTTGTGGTACGAAGACAGTCACCTCTGTAACTGGGGCGGAGCTAGGGGAAATCCTGCGCCCCCTTTAATTCAGCACCTGGAGTGGGTGCCCCTGTGGCTCCACTCTAGTTACAGTTCTGTAGAGATGTATAAAGATTCTGGCCCTTGGCATGCAGCGGAGGTTGCATCAGCACTGCTGCATGCTCTGGGACGGCCCAGGATGGAATTGGGCCACTTAGTCTGTTCTAAATCTCCTACCTGTCAGCTTTAATGTAGGATCCCTAGCTCTCATATCATGAACAAGGTAGAAAAAGGTCTAATTCACGTCCCTCTTTAATTGCCTTTCCCCACCCCCAAGCTAAAAAACACTGAACACTGCAGCCTCTTCTCATAAGGAAAGTAGTTTAGCCCTCTATTGGTTATCCTCTTTTCTGTCTCTACAATATCCTTTTTGAAGTGGAGTATTCCAAGTACCAGTATTCCAAGTGTGGCTGCACCATATATTTATATAGGGACATTATATTAGTAAACCAAAATCCTAGACATATGTGCTTGGGAGTAACGTTGAACTCAGTTGGGCTTGCTTCTGTATGGACATGAATAGGATTGTGCTCGTAGGATTGTTTCCTATTGACCACTAGTATAGAATTTACCCCCTTCACCGTGGCAGCATACCAGGCTGACATTTTCATTGAGCTATCAAGCCCAAGATCTCTTTCATAGTACATCACCCACAACAGAGTATATGGGAAACTGGTATGTTTTAACATTGTGCTATTTTTGCTGTTTCAGCAGCAGCTGAAAAAACTGTTAAAAAAAAACTGTTGCTTACTGAAACAGCGACGTCAAACAGCTTACTGAAACAGCTGGCTTGGGCATGTCGTGAGAATGGCTGATGGTCGGATTCCAAAAGATCTCCTGTATGGAGAATTAGTGCAGAGAAACCTCCCTAGAGAGAGACCACAGCTGTGATACAAGGATATCTGCAAGAGGGATCTGAAGGCCTTAGGAATGGACCTCAACAGATGGGAAATCTTGACTTCTGAGCGTTCAGCTTGGAGGCAGGCGGTGCACTTGAAGAGACACTTGCTCGACAGGCTGAGGCAAGGAGGCGGCCCCGAAACCAACGAAATCAGGGAGCTGGACAGGGGACAGACTGTATTTGTCCTCAGTGTGGAAGGGATTGTCACTCTCGAATTGGCCCTTTTAGCCATACCAGACACAGTTCCAGGACCTCTACCCAGAGCACGTTACCGTAGTCTTTTGAGACTGAAGGATGCCAGTAATGTTTTTGCTATTTCCTATTCATCTAGTTTGAAAATACAATCACTTCTCGTTATCTGCTGGGCTAGGTTCCTGGAAAACCCAGCAGATACTGAATCAGTGAATACCGAATAATTGATCCTATGGGACCAATGGGGTTAGGAGGAGGGGTAGCTAAACTGGTCAGGACTTCCAGGAGTGGCTAGCTTCAGAATGACACAAATAGCTTTGGAATGGCCAACCTGGATAGCTTCAGGAAGGCTGCATAGCTTCAAATTAGCTGCACCTAGCTTCAAAATGGCCACTGTGAATAGCTGCAGGATGGCAGTGGATGCCCTGGATAGCTTCAGAATGGCCAAGGCTAGCTGAGAATAGGCAGAGTTAAGCCAATCCATGGGAATGGAGTGTGAATAATGAGGATTAACTGCATCCTTTTTGTGCTTTTCACAATCTGCTTTCGATTTCACTCCCTGAATGGTCAGATGCCATCTGCAAACCTGCTCACTTCATAATTTACCCTTCAGGTCATTTATAACAAGTTTAAAAGTACTGGTCCCAAAACAGATCCCACCTCATACTTTCTTCCAGTGTGAACATTTGCCCATTTCTACTTTCTGCTCCTGTTTTTTAGTCCAGTGGTACTCAAACTTTTTAGACTGGGACCCACTTTTTAGAATGGCACTCGTGTTGTGACCCACTGGAAGTGATGTCATTAACATGGAAGTGATGTTGTGGGAGGAAGTGATATAATCAAGCAGGAAGCGCTGTCATTGTAACATAATAAAATGACACTCCTGAAATGCAAATTGGCATTCTTGGACTGCAGCAATTGTGCAACCATGAAACATCCCTGACAGAAAGCAAGACTGGGACAAAATATTATGCAATGGCACTGAATTAAAAATGAAATTAAAAAACCCTCACTTGGTAGCACTCACAAAAGGAATATAACAAGAGTAAGGTCTGCAGTTTCCAAGATGGCTGCTCCCAGCTTTCCGCGACCCACCTGACATCAGGTTGAATAACACTAGTCAGTTTCCAATCCATAAAAGGACCTATCTTCTAATTCCATGACTGCTACGTTTGCTTGAGAGACTTTAGTGAGGAACTTTGTCAAAAGCTTTTGAAAGTCCAAGAATGCAAAGTCATCTGAACTATCTCCATGTCTGTTTACATTCCTAGAAGGTTAGTGAGGACAACCTGATCTTTACAGAAACCATGCTAATTCTCCTTCAGCAAGGCTTGTTCTTCTTTATGCTTTTTAATTTCATCTTTAATGAAATCTTTTCCACTAGTACAGATATTAAGCTGACTGGCCTGTAACTTCCCATTGATGTTACATTGGTTACTTTTCAGTACTTTTTGGGCTCCAATCCTATCCACATTTTCCTGGCAGAAAATCCCATTGAACAAAATGGGATTTGATTCTGAGTAATCCTGCATAGGATTGCACTGACAGGCTGATTTAAAGGACAGGTTCCATGTTTGCTTGGGTGAATGCTATCTGGTCCCAGTTATTCATTAACGCTTATCAATACACTAGAACCTCATCTCTTGTCAATCAGCCTGGAACCCCTAGAATTCTTTTGCCCCATACAGTTGCCTGCATATTGTCTGTTGAGTTGGGCTATCCTTAGGAACATCCCCCCTGGCTCATCCAGTTCTGAAAAGACAAGTGTTTTTATACACTGTTACTCAGGAGAAGAATTTATCCTTGCTTTGCACATATCACCTGTACTTTGGGATCAATCAATGTACTTCGTGCCAAGATCCTTCATCAAGATCTGTTCTTCCAAAGCTGTTGCCAGAAATACTGTCTTATAGTATAACTGGAAAAATCCTTCTACTTCCTCTTTTTACTTGTACAGACAAATTTGCAATTGTAAGCATGTTGCTTACTCATCCCTGAGTCAAACTATTTTTTTTTTTTCAAAATTGGCATCAATTTTAAACACAATTCTGCTAAGTACTTCCACATCATTAAGAGATGGGCTTAACACAGGAAGTAATCCGGAAATGTCTTTTGCTATTCTGATGAGGGATTGACCATTGTCCATAATGTGACAATGGGGAACTAGTTTCACACACTGTGCATCACGCTTCCCATTAATGCTCAAGTTCCTTCAGGGTAGAATGAAACACCCCACTGCAACCTGTCCTGCCTGTGACTGCTATGTCTCCGTCTGACTAGAGGGGTACATTTGCTGCTATCTTTCTTCTAACCTGTGGTAGCCTTTTGATCTAGGCCAATGATTCTCAAATATTTTAGACCAGGACCCTCTTTTTAGAATGACACTCATATTGGGAAGTGATGTTATTAACCTGGAAGTTATCATCAAGTAAGAAATGTCATCATTGTGACATAAAAAACTGGGCAAGAGGCATTTTTTCAAGTGGTGTTCCTCTTATATTTAGCAGGGGGAGAGTAATTGTTCCTCTTCACTCCTGCATAGTCTTTTAGTGGCTGTTGCTGGTGGTCTGCCTGGTTTTTTTTTAGATTGTGAGCCCTTTGGGACAGGGAGCCATTTAATTTTATTATTATTACTATTTGCCTGTAAACTGCTTTGTGAACTTCGTGTTGAAAAGCGGTGTATAAGTACTTGTTGACTGATATAAAAGTTACACTCCTGGAATCCAAACTGGCATTCTTCGATTGCAGCAATTGCACAACTATGAAAAATCCCAGACAGAAAACAAGATTATGACAAAATAATATGTAAAAGCACTAAACTAAAAGCAAAATTAAAAAAACAACAACCTTCACCTGAAAATTCAAACTGTTAACACTCACAAAAGGAATATAGCAAGAGTAAGGTCTGCAGCTTTCAAGATGGCTGCTCCTAGCTTTCCATGTCCCACCTGACATCAGATTGAGACCCACCAAATGGGTCCTAAACCACAGATTGAGAAACACTGATCTAGGCAGCCCTCAGCACTGAAGCCTGTGGATAGAAGAAAGTGATGCCAACTGATCTGGCTGCCCTTTGCTCACACAAACAAAGTGCCCTTGGAGCATTTGGCTAGAGTGGTCTAGTGGCAAACAAGAAGGCAATTAGCTCTTATCTTTTCACACTGCAGGAAGCTTTTGAAGTACAGAAAAAATTGAAGGACACAGCATAAAACAGAGAAAATAGAGAGCTGAGGTAAGAAGCAACACAAGTTTCAACCTACATCTAAGCACTGGAATTCTGCCTAGTTGGCTAGGTTCTAGATGAGGAAACCTAGCTCACCCCCTTGGCCTTCCACTACCCCTGGTCAGGTGAGTAAAATCTGCCAATGGGCAGATGAGATGGTAATGCAGGTGGCAGGTTGATGGGAGGATTGATATTTGCAGGAGGAAAGTAATTCCCTTCTTTTCCTAAATGGAAAATGCTTCCCTCCCCAGTAGCTGCCCGCTAAACAATTACTGGACCATTCTGGATATTACAGAGCTGAGTGTTCTACATTCTTGTGGAACAGTCTAAAGTATAATCTTACAATGTGGCTTCACAAGGCAAGAAACCTAGAGATGGGTTTTTCTGGTAACAAGATAAAAACACCCCTTTCTACACTTATTTTTGTAAACATCCCCTCCCCCAAATCTGCAAAAAATTCCCATTCTCTACATATTCTCTAACCTCTGTACATACTTCTACGCCTCTATATGCATGTGGCTGCATTTGCTGACACTATACCATCTATCTAATACACTTTTATAGTGACTATAATTTCTAATTTATAAAAATGCTCCCTTGGAATAAAAACACATAACACAGTTTTCTGAAATTATAACTTCGGAAAAAAAAAATCAAATCTTGCACCCAGAGTAGATGCGTTGAGCAGCTTGAGTGAATAATGATGTGAATTTGGACAGCAATTTATCTTACTCATTTTATTCCATTTGACATTGCACAATTTCCATCTCTGGCTGCACAATCCTATGCATGTCTATTCAGAAGTCTCACTGTGCATTACATACTTACCTGAGAGTGAGTGCCATTGAATATGGTGGGACTTACCATGAGTAGACATGCACAGGTTTGCACTGTTAAACATGGAAGAAAAAGAGGTGCTTGGCGCATCAAAGCCTTACCCTCTGCCTACTTGACATCTTAGCGCTTTGTTTCTGACATTTCACAGGGCATTTGCTCACAAACCTCAAGAGCATAGCTTTGAGACCACAAGGTCTCAAAATTTGAATCTGAATTCAAATGAAAGTTGAATTATGTAGCATACCAAATTCTACTTCTCTTCCATTCTGCAGAATCAGAATATATGCACATCCGATTATAGGTTGATGGCTCCCAAGGAAAATGGCTGTTCTCCCATGTTTGAGGCATTTACACTACACTTTTGCTCATCCACAATCAGTGCTCCAATTATGAAATCCCTACAGCTGATGCTCCCCAATTTTAACTAAATCAAGTCCTCTAGAAATCTTCTAAAAATCACAGCTATCACAAAAAGTGTGGGGGGAAGGGCTGGGGTATGTTGGCCTGCCTCCAATGGAATTATGTTACCCATTCAACTTCTAAATATAAGTATACCACTATGAAATTCTGCATAAATTAGTATCTGAATCCTCAGCTGTAAATTGTCCAGGGTTAAGCTGTAAATCACCATAGGCTAACACTGTATATTTCTAATATCTTACAGCTGCAATTTATGCCACAAAACTGAATCCACACTGAACTCGCTTTTCAGAAATGGTACGAACGCGAAATTGAATTACCGCAGCTAGACAATTTTAATTTTCCCCTCATTGCCAATTATGTATATCTACACACTTTTCCCAGTTAACAGAAGTGCTAAATATGGTTTTTTTCTGCTCCAGTTTACTATACCAGCTGTAAAATAAAATGCGAAGTGTTCCTTGAAGACTTAAGAAATATTCTTCTGATCGGCTATTAAAAGCAAGAGTTGAATATTTGCTCTAAGAAGTGACGCAACTGTGCTTATCGTATGGCAGATAGCATACCACTTATAACACAGACTGAAACTTGTTTCTGAATGTAAAATGCTTAGATATTAAACATTAACTAGCCCTTTGCTTTTTTTCAGTCGGTTTGACAGCCTTGCAAATTAAGATTCAACAGCATTAGCTCTTAACCTTTTCCTTCAGTTAGCAAAGAGGTGGCTATGGTGGAAGTATATGGGGGAGTTAAATAGGCACAGTGTCTAGTGCAGTGCTTCTCAAACATTTTAGCACTGGGACCCACTTTTAGAATGACCATCTGTCCGGGAACCACCAGAAATAATGTCATGGGCATTCAAGTGCTGTCATAACCTGCCACTCTCCTGAGAATACAGTAATAGGTTATTTCTCAAACATTTTCCAATGGTTCCACTTTCCAATAGCAAAGTGAATCAGAAAGAAAAAAGCCTATTTATAAGAACATAAGAAGAGCCCTGCTGGATCAGGCCAAAGGCCCATCTAATCCAGCTTCCTGTATCTCACAACGGCCCCACCAGGTGCCCCAGGGAGGCAAGAGACACAAGACGCTTGCATCTTGTTGCCACTCCCTTGCACCCGGTGCTCTGAAGTAGCCTACTATTGATGTAAGGAGGTTGCACAATCCATCATGGCCTATAGCCCACGATGGACTTTTCTTCCAGAAATCCATCCAAACCCCTCTTAAAGGCATCCAGACCAGATGCCATCACCACCTCCTGTGGCAAAGAGTTCCACAGGCTAACCACCCGCTGGGTAAAAAAGTACTTCCTTTTATCTGTTTTAACTCTCCCAACCCTCAGTTTTAGCGGATGCCCCCTGGTTCTGGTGTTTTGAGAGAAGGAAAAGAACATCCCTCTATCAACTCTGTCCCTTCCGTGCATAATTTTGTATGTCTCAATCATGTCCCCCCTCAGGCGCCTTTTTTCTAGGCTGAAGAGACACAAGCTTGACACAAGAGACATAACCTTGACACAAGCAAAACCACCACACCACTCCCCCTTTCCAATATCCCATTTTCTCATATTTTCAATATGGCTGCTCTAGGTGCTTTGCTACCTACTTGAAATTGGCTCATGACCTACTGGTAGGACCCAACCCAAAGTTTGGGAACCACTGGTCTAGTGATTAGTGATAATCCGTTCTCCCTCACTCTCTCATTGTATCCACTGGTTGTTATTGGTACTCCAGAGTAGCAAGGGAGGGACAGTGTGTTCAGTAGGTTTCATATTTAAAAAATGGTCATTTGTGTTTAACAAAGTGGCCCGTGTTAAGCCCAAGTCACAGCCAATGTTTTCATTGGGGTGTGAGAGGGTAAATGGGCTACATCAAAATGCCAAATGTAGGGGAATAGCAGTGGGATACAGTATCTTGTTATCTTGTGTCAGGCGTCCAGAGGCATCTGGTGGGCCACTGTGAGATGAGCAAAGCTGGCCTAGACGGGCCCTTGGCCTTAGCCAGCAGGGTTTATGAGCTTTTGCTGCCACCACTCAAGCTGAGGAAGCCCAGACAGGAAAAGGCTGCTCTGGGAAAGCCTCACCCTAATCTGGGGGTGGAGGTGGGGGCAATCCCATTTAAAACTGTAGTGAGACTGGGAGATTCTGAGAAATGAGACAGCCTACTCTCTCCTCAGTAAACAGAGGCCAGACAAGTAATCAGTAAAAATAAACAGAAATTTGATAAAGGATTAAACAAACAGAACCATTGAAAATGAGAGCACAATCCTAAACTGGAGTTAGGCCGACATAAACTAAGCCAGCAAAGTTTGGCCAGCCCAAGGGACACCATAAAGCTTTTTTGGACCACTCTCGGCGTAAGAGAGGATGGCTCACGTCCATGTGCTGGCCTCTCTGATTCCAAGAGTGGTCCAAACATACTTTCTTGGGCTGGCCAAACTTTGCTGGCTTAGCTTATGCTGGCCTAACGCAGTTTAGGATTGCGCCCTGAGTGTCATTGCAGGGGATCAAAAAGCAATATATATATCTTAAAAATATATATTGTGTTTATAATGACCAAGGTAGGTGGGTAGGTGAAGAGTTAGCACAGAGCTCAAGCATAAAATAGTCAATGAATGCAATAGATGAATACTTTCCTGAGTTCACAGTAGTAGTGGTGGTAGAAAGGCACTTGGTACCTACATTCACAATACAGAAAATCAAATGGATGTGCTTTTTGCTCAAAACAGCTACTATTCTCAAGGATAGTCCATTGCAACAACCCAAAGCAGTTGTGTGTATGGACCAAGAAAACTCAAGGCTGATGATGTCATAGAATCATCTGATTAGATGGTTTATAACTATCTGAGATCCTTTACCCTCCCCTTGCTGCCAAACCTGCCCAGGAGGCCTGAGATGATGGTATATGACCATCTCAGCACAATGGCTGGCCACGGTTCTTTGATGGAAATCCAACCAAGAAGGCACGTGATCTACATAAAGCTTATGTGGGATGCCATGTGGCCTTTCCATAATTATGCTGAATTCAAAAAAGGACAAGGGTTACTTCAGGAAGATGTCTCACAGCAGCTTTAAGGAGGCTAAATCATCATAGAAGCCACTTGAGGACTAGGAACCCACTTTAAAAAACCTGTTGATGCCCATTTTCATCTGGCAACTAGATAAAGACAGAAAGGGTTTTAATAGTTCAAAACAAGAAAGCTGGTTGCTTGCTGGAGTTGATCATGTTGTTACAGAAAGGCAGCAATTAGGTTGCTGTCCATTGGACAACGGCAATATTGGACAAACAGTCCTATTCAAAATAGGGCTTCAAGGGCATAGTAACAAGTGAATAAATCATATCAAAAATACAGAAGCAGCATGAAAGGTATACAGAGTGGAATAACATTTTATATCAGGCATCTGTTGCTGACACCATTTAGATCAAAACACCTCCCTCGTCCCTGGCTTGCATGTAGCTGATCCCTTGAAAGTCTTAAAATAAACATACAAGCAGGTATGCAAAACATTTTATTTAACCGAAGAAAGGACAAGAGACTTAGCCACTTCCAAATCTTCAGGAATGCCACCAGCATTTCTTAAACCAGACAGTCTGCTAAGAGAACACTTGCAACACGATTAGTGCAATTGGCAGGAGCTGGAGTGCAGAAGGTCATTTCTGATCAAAATATAAACACGTAGTCTAAAAATGTGAGAGATGAACTTGCCCCTTCTTACAATAAACGTACAGTGGGGAACTGAAATGCCCCAAATCCACAGTTTGATACCATTTTAGATCAGGGAAGCCTGAAGTTGGTGCCCGATTTGCTTTGTATGCCAGCATGGTAGACAGGTATTTGAAGGAGCACTCTAGGTGGTGTTCTTGTTCATTCTGCAATGGCAGTTCTACCCACTTCTTAATGCAGAATTGACATGGGCCGTGATGAGTATTTGACGTGGTTCAAGTTCATCCCTCACCTGCCAGCAATAAAATGCTGGAATCCAACTTTTTGGACACCGAGTCTTCCAACACAGCACTATCAGTACAGATGTCCCAATGCAATGAAATTAGAATTGGTTCTGTCTGCACATGCACCAGATAACTGCTATTTTAACCTACAGTACCATTATCTACAAGTTATCTACAGTTTTTAATCTCTGGACCATGTCTCCTGGTCCAGAGATTACATTATATGGAGAAACGTTAATGGAATGTTTAATTCTATTCCCTGGTATTTCCGTAAAGAGGCATGTATGGACAAGGTAAGTGAACAGATTTCAGTTGTCTGTCAAGAACCTGGATCTGGGTGAGGAGGGGCTTATGCACAGTATACAGATTTTAGGGTTTGGAGCATAAGTGGTCTTGGGCAAATCACTAGTTTAGCTTACCTTATCCTCATAATATTCTTCTGGGGAGGAATTGCAAAGCACTTTGAACAATAAAATCTGAAATTTAGAAACTGCAAAAAATCAGAACTGATAATCAGTTGATGATTGGTGGCATCCTGACTAGTGCTTCTGCAGTTGGGAACTTCCTCTGCATGGAGCGCCCAACAACGGAAGCACTAGTCAGGTTGCCCCCCCCCCACATGGTGTTTGCAGCTTTTAAAAATTCCTAGGACTAAGATATTTTTCAGGAACTGCAATAATAATTTTGCTACCTATACAGACAGCCCAATCCTAACTAACTTTTCAGTGCTGATGCAGCTGTGCCAACAGGGTGCATGCTGCATCTGTGGGGGGAGGCAGTCATGGAACGTTTGTTCCTTTACCTTGGGGATGCTTGCGGCTGCATTGTGGTTGCATCAGTACTGGGAAGTTGGTTGGGATTGGGCTGTGAGGCTCTGTTGGTGTCTAAACAAATTACAGGAATGCCTCCATATTTGTGGATCTGGTATCGGTGGTTCACCGTTTTCCATGGGTATGGATCTTGCGTCTCCCCTGCATGCCCATTAGGTTTACCTTTTATTTTTGTAGTCTCACTGCAAGGTGCAGATAAATCTTGCTTTTACTTCCTTTCTTAAACTGAAGAACAGGCTGCAGTTAACCAGCCTAATCACTAGAGAGCACTAACTGAATATTAACAGTAAGCAGAAGCTTCCTGTTAATGTTCAGTGTCCTCTCTGCAGCGTGAAACCTCATTGCTTGCAGGCTCTGGTCTTCAGTTTAAACAAGAAAATAAAAGCAAGATTCACTCATGCTTGCAGCGCAACTAACAAAAATAATGGGTGAGCGGGGAACACAGGGGTGCTATTTATTTAGTATTCATCCATATCCATGGTTTATGGTATCGGTGGGGGGAGAGGTCCAGAACGGCACCCCGACAGATACTGGGGAACAACTCTGCTACACGAATAGGGTTATGTACCTATCATGCACTTTAACCTCTATGCTACACACCTTATATGTTGGCCTTAAATACTGGCAAAACATTGACCTATGTCAGGGGTTTTCAAACTTGGAAACCTATGTCAGGGGTTTTCAAGCATGAAACAGGGGTTGTCATGCCCCAGCTTGCGAAGCCCTGCTGTCTTGCCTTTAAGGGGTGGGGTGACTGAACTGCTGCAATGCCATTTCCAGGCTCACACTGGCTGCGGGAAGAAAGGGGCTTATTATGACCTTACTTGGGATTGTGCCAGCCCTCCAAGGGATGTGGGGAGCCTGCGGACCTCAGAACATTGAGAAAATGCTATCACGACTCACTTCCGGGTTGCGATAGCAAAAGCTGCAATACCAAGCATACCAACATGAAAGTATGTCGTACAAATCAGTGCAGTCTTCTTCCAACACGGTTAGAATTGCATGATGATCAGTTCTTCCTCACCTCCCACCCCCGATTCACTGGAATGTATTTTGTAGCAGGGAGGTTAATACTTAGCTGCTTCACACACACATTAAAGACAGATATACATATGGTAAGTGCACCCCAAGAATCTGGTTTATCCATGGCTTCTAGAATGATCTGGTCCTCCATGAAACTTGTAGTACAAGCAGCTCTGTTATACATTCTCCATCTCCTCTCAAATTCAAATATACAATACTTAGAAAAAAACAGAAACCAGACCAGTGCTGGTGGCCCCTGCCTTTCATTTTAGAAATATTTAAAAAATCTGCATTACTCTCTTATAACTTAAATACATAAGTAATCTCCACTTTTATTACTTCATGACCATGACTTCAAATTTACATTATTTTAAGTACCATCATAACAGCTCCATATATAATACAGATATCAGTTGAGAACCCGTCAGGAAATAAAAAACAGTCACTCTTTTATATATATATAAATAAATAAATATATTTATTTATATATATATAAATAAAAAATGCTGGAAAGACAAGAACACAGAACAGGGACTTGATACAGACTTAATTTAGTTTTATAATTAACCACATTTAACCCAAAATTAACAGATATGTAGCGATATTCAAGAGCAGTGCAAATATGTTTGTAGGTTGAAGTAAAATTATACAAGATTATAAGATGGGAAAATAAAAAGGCAAGTACTTCAAGTACAAGGAACCAGTCTTAATGAGGTCTCTCAGTGTTTACAGGGACTTCCTGTTCCAAATTTACTTCTTCCTCTGAAATACATTAGCCAGCATGGCACCTGAAGTGGTCAACTGGCCCATTTTGTTCAGGAACTTGGTCTTTGTGTCTTCACTCACCAGGCTTGCTGCAATTGACATTGAGCTAGAAGGAAGGAAACACAAGTTAATCTCTGCCTGGCACTGCTCGTTTAAAAGAATCTGGGGGCAGCATGGGCGAAAAAGACCTTTGCCCAAGGGAACACCTGACAAAGTGTTAGCACTTTGAAAGGCAAACTTGGCGTGAATTGATAAGTTCACTTCTTCCGTGTTGGAAGAAGAAGACTGCACTGACTTGTAAGCCATACTTTCATGTTGGTATGCTTGGTATTGCAGCTTTTGCTATCGCAACCTGGAAGTGGGTCTTATCCCTCGACTCTGCTCGTCCTGGAACTGAGCTGTGGCCAGCCGCTTCTGAGTTCTGTCGCCCCAGCATGCAGTGCCCCCAGATTTCTGGGCAGATGCGGCTGGCTGGGGTACAGTTTTAGGGCGAACAGCAGTGAGGTAAGAAGGCTCCCCTATGGAACAGAAAGCTCAATTCATGCGGGGGAGGAGCACTGGATACGGCCCAATGGGCCAGGATCTGGAGAGCCCTGGGCCTGATTGACCAGTGATCTAACTGGTATTAAGCCGTTGCACGATGTTCCATAATCAAGTTCATAGACACTACCTTTGACTGAAAATCAGCAGAACATTGGAAGAAAGAAAAAGTGAAGAGAAGCAGTCAGATGGTAAAGGTAGGGCAAATATACTGGAATTTGTGTTCTTAGTCTTAAGTCCTAGGAGCTACTTAAAAACACTAGGACAAGGGAAGAACAAAATGTATTTTCACAAACTCATCACTCATTCTGGATTGGATTGCTTTGCTCATGATAAATCAATTAAATTCGAATTAACTTTTTAATTATTGTTCAGTGGTTTGTGTTTATATATATAATTTTAAAACTTGGGGAGCTAGAAAGAGAAATTATAACCCAGTTGAAAAGTTTTAACTATCTCCAGCACAACAGAGTATTAGATGTCACTGAAAGTTATGATTTTCTTTTAGTATGCAACTTGGGGTGGGGCACACGCTTTCAGCATCATGTTGAGTGCTCTTGGTCTTGCAGTTATGGGAATATGAAACTCCTCACAATATCTACTTGGGAGGAAGAGGGAGAACAGAACATCCTTGAACTTGGCCCATTGTTCCTTTCTTTCTTTCTTTCTTAATGATCAAACTACATCAAGGATGTGCTATACAGCACAGTTACGTCAAGGATGTGCTATACAGCTGAGTGCAGTGCTCTCTTAAGCTGTGCAGCTATAGGGCTCAAATCCAAGTTCTACACAGCTTGGAGTCCGGCTTTTCTGGAAGCCTGGTGATGATGTATAATGTCATCACTAAGTATCCAGAGATGCTGCTGCACAGCCATGGAAGGCTTGGCACAGATCCCTTGGGGAGAACACTGGTGGTGTACTGTTTCTTCTTTGCAAAATGGTGGACACGGGTTCTTCAGATCTGGATTGTAGTTGAAAGAACTTAAGCCTCTGATCCCAATATAATCTCCATCTGAACTGGACACCCTTTCGCATGCTGTTTAAGAAAGAAACACAAGCACACAACTGCATAGCACATGTGTAAAGTAATGGGACCTTTGGCTCTGACAAAGGCAGCATTCAAAAGGCCCTTGCACAAAGTGAATTTGAAATGCTGTGTGCATGTCCAGGGAAGAGGAGCTATACAGACTGACACTACAATCATGTCTACTCAGAAGACCCATTGCATTCAATGTAACTTACTCCCAGGGAAGTGTGTATAGGATTGTAGCTCGAGTCTTTGTCTACTTCTGCCTGTCTAGAAATAGTGAAGGGCATTTTAATCCCTGATCTTGGAAACTTCAAGGATATCAGCTACTGCTGCTACAATCAAAACCATAGCATTTAAAGAATTTCTCTTGCAACCAGGAGTTAATTCAGTTTACAAAGAAGTACATTAAGCAATCGCTCCTTTATGACTAGGACAAAATGACTACTGCCAGGACTGTTGGTCACTAGCCTAAGTGGTTTGTTGCCAATTTCAATCAGTCCCTTCTAACTGACACACTATTAGAAGCATGACAGAGGCAGAAAACAAGAACTAATTGTAATAAACATTGGCTTCCCTGCAGTCTCTCCTCATTCCAGGGCCTGGAAAAATTTATGTATTGCTTTATTTTCAGCTGGATAAGGTTAATCAGTATTCCCGACTCAAAGACTAAATATGCCATCTTATGCCTATAACTATTATGATAAAACTACTCAGTGAACCTGCCTAGGCTGAAAATTTGATGTTTTAGCATACTAGGATTCATTAATACAGTATCTCACAGAGCTAGCAGCACATACTTGTTGAAAATCAAATGCCTTACCCTTGTGGTTCTTGAACGCTCCTATTTTCCACTTTCTGTTCACACTCCTTTATCATGGAGCTTAAAATAACCTAAGACAGGACAGGATAATGTTTCATATAAGGTTTCAAATATATTCCTGGATTATAAGGCACAATACAAATTCTCCAAATTAAGTGTAAGATACACTTAATTTTGGATCACTTAATACAATGTTTTTGGTAAACACACCCACACCCAAGACTCAAAAGGTTTGCACAGCAATAAAAGCCAAATACCTAACCATCGTGTTTCAAACAAATTCAAGTGTACTGAAACAGCAGCTCATGATATACTTTTAAGACACCACTACTGCCTAAGAGATATTTTGTGATGTCTATTACAACTAGCGCTTAAGTACTGGGGTGGGTAAATAGACAACCTGTGTATACCCTCAGCATGCTGTACTCTGAAATCCTGGAGCTGAGTGCTTGTACAGTACAGGGAGTTCCTTAGCTCTTGTTCTTTCTGCTTTTTGTTTTTCATTTGTTTTTTCTTTGTTCCTTTTGTGTATACACGCATACTTGTGCTATTGAATCTCACTTTAATTACTATGCTGCTCTTATGTTTTTACCTGCTGCTTTTATGATTTTTTTTTACAGTGAATGTCTGTATGCACCTCTGACACTTTGTTTGCAAAGAGGAGAGATGGGATACACATTTTGAAAAATAAATCTTTCTATTTTCATAAAAAGACAACAACAAGCCTGAATGTGGGACTCATAGGACTCCCTACAAGAGAGAACAATGGGTTACTTGTGCATCCTCTTTTGTTCTCTCTCTGCGACCCTATGGATAATAGAAGTAACTATATACAAGCCTTTTATTTTAAAAAAATTATTAATATCTCTCTCTCAGAATTTGATGTGCTTTTCTAATTTCCAGTCACTCCAGCAGCTGTTTGTAGATTTCTCACTCACCAACTCCTACAACTCCTACTACTACCACAACCACAGGTAATTATTACTGGCTGATATATGAAGAGGTATCGTCTTAGCTGCCCCAACATTGTGTGATAAGGAGTAGTTCTGCGAATACGGAGTAAATTTCAAATACTTCATATGTACATGTAATTACTAAGGAAAATAGTATTCCAAGCTGCATGTTATCTGCATCCAAATCCTCTAAACCAGTAGTTCTCAAACTGTTTTCTATCAGAACCAATCTAAAAAATTTCACTTTACCAACCACTGAAACCTCTATGGCTATAATGGTGATGAGGAAGCAGTGCTCACCCCACCCCAACCCCAAAGTTGCAAGCTGTTTCACCCTTGATGCACATAGCCTAATGTACCCTGTCAGTTTTGCAAACCACCAAAAATTGGGTCGTTACCCACTGGTGGGTCATGGACCCACAGTTTGTGAACTGTCGCTCTAAACACCTGATGGGCCTGCAGTGTACTATACACTTTAGTAATTCACATAACACAATTGTCTGTGAGGGCACAGATGACTCAAAGTTGTTGCACAAAGGATATGTTCCAGGACAATTGTGAACCCAGCCAATGAGCTGCCCAGAGACAGAGAAAGAGGTCTACCCCCCCCGCATTGTTTCTCTGCCTCTGTATGCCGCTTCCCCCATGCTAGGTTCCAGTTCGGAGCCATACAATGGCAGGGGAGGGCAGGGGGAATAGCTCACCTCTGAGAAGTTGCCACCTTCTTTGTTGCCACCTTGTTGCCACTCTCCTCCTGCCCTAGGAGAGCTGTGCCCAGCTGTGCCCCCTCCCACAAAATGGTAGGACCGCAACTGTTGTGCCCAGCTGTGCCCCCTCCCACAAAATGGTAGGACCACAAGCTGTACCAGAAATTATCACTACTCAGCTCTTCTGCACCATTTTGTCTTTTCACATTCAGACAACTGAATGTTCAGACTTCATATGCCTGTTTCAGCTGTTATGCGTTTAGTACACTCCTTACCATAATTTGATGAATGTACAAAAGGCCTTATTTACAAACTACAATAGTGATAATATTTAGAGTTGGATTTTAGATAACAGTTATTTACAAGATCCAAAGCAATTTTGGGACATTACTAGCAATTCTGTGAAGAACATAATCTTAAAATATTTTTTCCCTGGTCTTCAGTGAGGGCCTAGTCTTTTTATTCTGCATTCTTTTTGAGTGTGTGTGATGGATATTTTTCTTGTTGTAGGCATGCTTATAGCTGCTCTTACTTGTGCCAGAAGTATGTGCTAGTATTGAAAGTGTGTAATGCCGACTGCCCAATGGGTGTGGATGTTCATATTTCTGTTCCTGTGGTATTCTGTGTTTTCCAGGATAATGTGGGCGGTGTGTGTTTTGCTGTTCCCATGGAGAGGAGAAAGATGGTTTTGTTGCTGGTGAGAGGTCACTCCAGCAGCCTTTCCTTTTCTGTGTAGATGAAGCATGTGTCCTTGCTGGTTTTTTTTGTGTAATCTGCCTATGATTATAACTGTACCTTTGGTAACAAGTCTGCAAAATCATGCAAACCCAGCCACAGATTACAAACTGACTGGGATGTACTTGAAAATGTCAGAAGTACATCATGTGTGATTTATTATTTGTTTACCTATGTGAAGTTATTTTTGTTGTAAAGTGTTACATAAATATTCTTAATAATTCCTCATTGCATGTCTGTGTCCCTAGTAGTTTTATAACTAAATACCTGCATGCATCTAATTGCTACTATAATAATGCTAATGTCAATCCACGAGTAACATCTCTGTACACATATCAAGTGGCACTCTGCACACTTCCCTATACAATCATGAAGAGTTTTAAGAACTTTTTCTTGCTCTATTAGTCCATTAGAATTTATTGAGACTGTACAGGCATAAAACAGTTGGAATCATGAGAGGAGCTGCAAAAGGCAAATAAAAATAATTTCTGAAATTCCTTATCCTTAATTTTTAAAAAATGCTACCACCTGTCTGTTATCTAAATGCAGTAGGCCATAGTTCGATCCTATTCAGGAGCTGTAAAATAAAGAACTGGAATGTCCCATTTTACATGAGCAATGGCAAACAGCACTTGCAAATGTGATTAAGAGATCTGTGGATCGTAAATTAAGGCTGATTCAGCAAAAAATCCTTTTCAGAGTTTACCAGACCCCAATGCTTATTTTTAACAAGGGACTTAACAAAGGAAACAAACTGTTGGCGATGTGGTGAATATGAAGCAACACTGAGGCATATGTTCTGGACTTGCATAGTTGTTCACCTTTTTTGGATAGAGGTTATTAACTACAGCAATGTGATATTAGAACAAAGATTAAGGTTAATGGACATGCATATTCTCCTGAACTGTTTGCCTACATTCAGAAGGTCAACGAAAATGGGCTCTCTGTGCCCTTACTATTCCTAAAGACTAATACTGAATGGTTGGAAAGATAAACGCCCAC
The DNA here is from genome assembly GCA_029204185.1 of Lerista edwardsae. Taxonomy (NCBI): domain Eukaryota; kingdom Metazoa; phylum Chordata; class Lepidosauria; order Squamata; family Scincidae; genus Lerista; species Lerista edwardsae. The sequence goes on along the minus strand of JAJKFI010000125.1, from coordinate 1,704,900 downwards.
CTACCACTTTGCAATGGATGGAAGAACTCTCAACTCTATTTGAATCAGTTGTCTATCAAAGACAACTTCGTTTGGATAAATTTATGGAGATATGGAAACACTTTTTAAAATACCTGTTCTATAAAAGTTTAATACAGATTTCTTTATGTTTGTAAGATGGTTTCTATTTTTACATATATATCTCCTTTCCCCCCCTTTTTTCTTTTTATTCCCTTTATTATAGTGATATATAGTGTGTTCAAATATTGTTCTTTGTATTTTTTTACCTTAATAAAGGTTTAAAAATTAAAAAAGAAAAAAAATTACAGCAGGCCGTCATTCCAGGAAGCCCGCAGAAAGAAAACAGCGGATGTTGAAATCTGTGGTTTTTTGGGTCAACCCCCATCCTCCAAACCCGACCGAAGCGGGACTCTGGTTAGGTCTGGAGGCTCTTCTTTTTGTAGTCATTCTGAGGTCTGCAGAGGTCACACGCAGCCTTTACGGGTTTCATAACACCTCCCTGACATGACAGGCACTTGGCTCTGATCATGGCTGGAAGGCTTGCACTGGGTCCATCCGTGGGTTTGGAACCCATGGATAGTCAAATCCACAGGTAACAAATTCTCAGATACTGGGGGCCTGTTGTAGTTGATTTTCTCTTTTACACTTAAAAAAACAAAATTGTATCATTTGGTGAAGGGGAAAAAGGCAGAGGAAGACAATTATTAGGGCAGCGGGTTTCATGAAGGGAAAAATGGTGCTAAAACTTTTTAGCAGAGTACAATTACTATCTGTTGACTTGACAGCCTCATAATAATGTAGCTGGCTTGTCATCACTAGGGAAACAAGATGTTGTATTAAAATGAACTTGTTTGATCCAGCAAGTCTTACATTATTGCACGTGCACCTCCTTGTATTCAAGAATGTAGTCTAACTGATGAAAAAATTCATTTGATGTAGTTTGCTTCTGTGCATGTGTTCCCCACGTCTAATTTCAACAGATGTATTCCTGAAGTTAAAGTATTACTTACTGTATGGATAGCTACTGAAAACTGAATGATAAAATATCACATTTCTTTTATCATCTAAAACCTAGCTGTAGGGTTGCCAGATGAATTACCTCATGTTCTGGTGAGAGATTTTCCATGTCATTTCGTAAACACCTGAGTCCAGGTAAAAAATGACTGACCATTAAATCCTCTGAAATAACTAGAAGGCAAGAAGTTAAGGTCTGACAAAGAATGGCTGAAGTGTCACTGCATTGCTTTACTTCTAAGCCAAACATGAAAGGTCACATGAAAAAATTGTATTATTTAATGATCCAACTGTCCCAGTGTCACTGCATTGCCTCCTTGGGAAAATGGCAAGAAAGAGGTGAAATAGTAAGTAACCAATGCAATGCATGTAGAACAGCAAAATAATTTTCAGGACAACACTAGCAGTTGACAAGATGCATGACAAACAAAAAGTTACAGAATGGATAATTTTCAAACCCATTCATCTTCAAGTTCTTGTAAGTTGTCTTGTGAGCAAAAATCAGTTTTAGGTAACCAATTAAAAAAATTAATAATTATAATTCCACTGTCACTGGGAGAAGTTATGTCCAGTGCATGCTCTGAAATATTTTAAAATGTTAATACAATAAAATATTCTCTCCCTTCATTAGTGTGATGGATTACAAGTTAAAATCCCCAACTCAGCCCTGAAGCCCACTGGGTGACCTTAAGCCAGCCATGACTGACCTTACTGAGGACGTAATCCTAACCTGGAGTTAGGAGTTTTGCAAATGTGCTGTGAAGTGTCACACTCTGAGGCAGGGAGGCCAGTGCACAGACGTTACAAGTTACTTGTGCTGGCCTTATTCCAAGTTAGGATTGTGCCGAGTTGTGAGTTTAAAAGGAGGAGAAGAACAATATATGTTTTTCTAAGCTCCTTAGAGGAAGACAAAAATAGAATAGATATATTTAAACCAGTCCCCACACAATCAATATATAACAGACTTTGGCATAATTGAATTTCTTGTAGATCTTTTGGAATTCAGCACTAATCAACTTATTATTGATGCACAATGGAGTAATTTTTAAAACGTAAGTTTAAAACCTAAGAAGGATACAACAACAGGAGAGTGCGCTGTAGGCTTCAAAGAGATGAGTAGCAATATCCAATCTTTTTGAGTCTGCAGACTGTTGGTTATTAACCAAGGCAAGTTTATGCAAGTGTGGAATAACAACTGGAAAAAAAATTGAGATTCAATTTACAATAATACTTTCACTTAAAGACTTATAAGAATAAGCTGCAATATTTGAGAAGCAGGAAAAAAGAATGGGTTTGCTTTTCATCAAGACAACTTACATTCGTCTCTAAATCTTGGCTCAGCATTTGGTCCAACTCTCCCAAAAGTTTTAATGATTTCTGTGTGTAAAGAGTGTTGGTCTTGGTATTGAGGATCTTCCAGAAATGAAGCCAATTGCATTTTCACTCTCTCTAACAGCTTGACAAGAAATGTAATAGAAATTACAAATGCTTTCATGTAGAAAATATGCAAAAGAAAGCAGCAGAAGAAAACCTATCAAACCATGTAGCACATCTGTACAGACATGCTCCGGTATCCACTCTAGTTCTGTTCTGGAACCCCACTCCATGGATACCTGAAACCGTGGATACTGGGGACACCTTTTTAAACATAGGGGAATGTCAGTGGTTTTGCTGCAACAAGGTAAGAAAAAGATTTGTTTAATGTTCCCCTATCTTTTTAATATCCATGGTATTTTAGTATCCATGCTATCTGTGGATAACTGAAATTGTGGATATTGAATCAGTGGCTACCAGGGCATGCCTCTATTTTCTATTTAATGTGGAAATCTAAATAATCTTTTGAACATTGCTAGAGTTTACTAGCCTTTAGAACAAATCACTTTGCTCTCATAATCCCCAAATTTAGTTCTTGAGTTTTCTAATCTCTTTTCTGATTTATGACTTTATTAGAAATTAACCCATCTGATGCACATCTACTATACAAGTGTGTATATTAAGAGTTAATGAGCTACTTCTTCTTTGAAGTTCAACTGTAGACCAAGAATTCTTATCTACCCTACTACTACGTATTCAACATCTGGATACCAATATGAGTCAGTACAAAGTTCTCAGTTGCATTTCCTCAAGCATGTTATTTTACAAAACCAGGAACAGGATGAAATTATAAGCATGCAAATTCTGCGAAGTTTTTACCACAAGGTTATATTTGCTTGTAAAGTCAGGATGCACTCCTAATCTGGAGTTAGGCTGGCACAGTTAGGCCAGCAAAGTTTGGCCAGCACAAGGGCCACTGTAAAGTGTGTTGGGACCATTCTTGGAGTCAGAGAGGATGGCGCACGTCTGTGTGCTGGCCTCTCCGACTCTGAGAGTGGTCCAAACATACTTTAGGGTGATCCTTGTGCTGGCTAAACTTTGCTGGCCTAAATGTGCTGGCTTAACTCCAGGTTAGGATTGTGCCCTCAATTGAGTCCAGAAAAAGATGCAATGTCACTAGCTTAATAATGTACCTGAAGTTGCATAAGAACAATGCTTAACCTCACAAACTTAACATATACACTGCTTACAGCCCAGTCCTATCCTTTCTCCCCTACCCATTGGTTCAGCTGCATCAAAACACCTGTGAACACCTATTGTTGTACTAGGGTAATATGCATCATCTTACCTCTCTTTGAGTAACTGTTTCCATGATGGTACCAAAAGCAGGAATTGTGGCTATTCTTACAGAGCTAGGAGAAAGAGTAACACTTCTTTAGGCTTTAACATCAAAACAGATTTCAATGAAAAATAATGTAAATTTCAAAGTTAGTATTTTAAGATATATTAGTGTTTAGCAATGACAAAAAGAAAGACCAGGAAGAATGCTCAAAATGAAAGACAAAAGAAAGAAAGACAGAATTAACTCAAGATCACAGTCAGAAACTCACAATTCAGGATCACTGGACAAGGTAACAAGGGCCGGAGCAACCCGCTTGTCAACTAAGGCTTCACTCATGCCTCGAAGAGTCAGCTGTAAACCAGTTAACATGCAATAAAAATGGTTTTAAACTGGAAGGAGAACTAAATTAGCTGTGACTGAGGATGGGCAGACAGACTCGTTGGCCTCTCTGGGTTTAGTCACCAATACAGGGCATTAACACTGTTAAAAACTCTGTTCATGCTTCAGCATTTCTTGGTAATAGCTTGTTAGTGAGATTAGCATCCCTCTTTGACAAGGAAGAAACAAAACACCAGTAAAGGTGGCAGTAGAGGCACCAATGAAATTACGATAATTGACAGCGCTACTTTTCAGAAGAATTGCCACTAAAAACAAACCACATTTTATTTTTCCCTGATATTGCAATAATTTTACCAGCCACAGGAAAACTGTAAGTCTAATATAGATCTTAACTTTTTTTAAAAAGCATTTTTATCTTTACACAAGATCAGCAATGTACTGATTTCATTATCAGAATATGAAAACCAATTCTAATGGTTTATTTCTTGACAAATCATAAGAGGGACACTAGTTGTATAAGACAGTCAGGAAACTTACATTTCAGGGTCACTGGAGAGAGTAATGAGAGCAGGAACAACTCTCTGAGCTACCAGAGTTTCATGTACCCCCTTCACCAACAGCTGAGTGGGTAGAGCAGAGGGATATCACAGGTGATGCACGGAAAGAGTGAGCACAGTATCAAGGGAAGAACAGCACAACCAAGAGGAAGAAAAACACAAGAAGCAAACCAAAATTAGAAGCAAATATCACTATGCTAAAAGTGCCTTATTGATATAAATATGCAGAAGGCATGATGAAAGCACATGGCCCAAGCAGGCAGCACAAACTAGACAAACTGTGGAGCTGTTAATAAAAACAAACAGGAGATGGCATTCTGGTTTTAAAATATTTTCTTAAAGTCTAACTTCATTCTGGTTGCTCCCTTCCCTTCTACACAATAGGGATTGGGCTGCCAGATAGTTTAGTGTGATAAAAGGGATCATTCCCTTTCTGCTTATTAGTTCCCACATGACAAGTAGGTATAACACAGTTGGGCAGTACATGCCGTTTGTAACATATGCTTTATTCTAGGATTGCTAGCATTAAATTACAATAGCAAGAACTACTGAAGAGGAGATCTTGTAAAATGACCATTCATTACTGTAGTTCCTGCATATGAGTAGTACCTTTTATCTTAACTGCAACGTGCCCAGCAAGATCACAGACCTAACACTTTTGTGAGTTTTTTAATCCTACAAGCAAAACAATGAATATTACAACTCAGGGTCATTCTAAAGTACCCTTGTTGTTCATGCAAGGGCTAAATAAAACAAAATTGAGATCCTTGGGGTGTGTGCTTGTTTTAGCTATAAATGTGGTGCCTTTTCTTAAACGATACTGGTGAAACACAAAATTCACTGAGATATATTTTCTAGAAGTGAAAACTGTTAATTTTATTACATCAATTTTTATCCAAGGGACCTCTTTTTTATGCTAAAAAAGAGAATTATCTCCTATGATCACTTCCCCCATCCCCACAGATACTGCACTCACTGAAGTCAGTCAGTGGAGAATTGCAGATGCAAGTTACATTTACAAAGCGGCAAATTTAGAATGTTTCTTATAACCATCCTGCCAACTTTCCCATAACTGATATAATATGGAATGTTCTTTCTATTTTAAACATTGGGTCCCAAGAAGCACTAAATCGATTCTATACAAAAGCCACCAGAAAAAGACAGTATGTTTTAGGGTGGGGGAGGGGTGGAGTGGGGGTGAGACTGACAGTGACCGCTGCCAGATCCTATCGGGTGTGTTGGGCCAAACGGCCTGACATGGAGGCCAGCGAGGATGCAAGGCGACCAACTGGTGGGTCTCCAAGCTTCCCTGGGGGAGAGGACAAGTGCCCCCTTCTCCCAAGGTGCTTCCAGTGGCTGCCTGGCTACTGCTGAATGCAGCGGCAGCCGTTTGGCTACTGCTGTGCCCACAACAGCCAGACAGCTCAGGTCTGGGCTACCTAACTGTTACCTAGTTACCTAGTTTTGACTGTGCCGCCAACAGGAGAGGTGAGAGGGGCGGTGGCCAGGAAGAGGGCCTTCTCGGTGGTGGCCCCCCAACTTTGGAATACCCTCCCCTTCGAATTGAGAACTGCTCCCTCTTTGTTAACATTTCAGCGGGGGCTGAAGACCTTTTTATTTCAAAAAGCTTTTAACTGTTGACAGGCTATATCTTGATTGCTTGTTATTTTTTAAATTTTTAAATTGTATTTTAACATTGTTTTTAAATTGTTTTTTAATGTTAAATTTTGTTTTTATTGTTTCTTTTATTGTAATGCCGCCTTGGGTGCCTTCGGGCAAAAAGGCGGGATATAAATCCAATAAATAATAATAATAGTTAGAGCTTTACTAGAATCCTTTTTTTCAGATCATGTAATAAAAATTCTTTTTCTGAGCATAATGCAGATATTGACATCCTTTAGGTTTTAAAAGTTGGGATGAGGAAAAAAATAGCCACCGCTTATCAAGGCATTAGATTCTTTACAAAGTCTTTCCTGAACAAAAAATTAAGGCATCCTACCTGTGTGAGTTCTAAATTATCATACTATCACAATATTCTAAATTATCATACTATCACAATTTGAGAATGAGCATTCAAGTATATTTTAATTTTAAATGAAAGGGCATAATGACAGAAAGATATTTGCATGCTGGATCTGACTCCTATCGACCTAGTTCAACACATTTTGCAACAATCCCAGCAGGTGCAAAACGGTTCATCAGGGGATCACTGCCTACTTCAGCCCTGCAGCCAGATTTAAACCAATGGATCAAAATATACTGCAGAGATTCACCTTGATAGTATTTCTGTGCACAGGTTGTGTTCAAGCCAGTGCCAAATTTGTGTAAATACAGAATGCTAGTCATAGTTAACACAAAAATGCAGAAAAAGGGAAAGTTGTGTAATATGCAGCATGTTAGTCTCAGACAATAGACAATGTTTGTATTTCCTCACCTTTGTACTGTTACTATATGTATACATTAGAACTAAAGAGTAGGCAGATGTCAGGAGATGAAAAGACATACAGAATACTCCTATGCATGTCTACAGAAGGAAGTTCTTAAATGGGGCTTACTCCCAAGAAAGTGTGCATAGGTTTGTAGCCTCAATTTCCTTATGATACATTCATCTAAATGTTGTTGCTATATTTATAAGTGGTATACAGGCATGCCCTGAAACTGTGGATACTGGGGATGCCTTTTTAAAGATAGGTGGTTTTGCTGCAGCAAGGTGTAAAAAAAGATTTGTTTAATGTTCCCCTATCTTGTTAATAGGAGTCCCAGTATCCATGGATAACTGAAACCATGGGTACCGAATCAGTAGATACTGAGGCAAGCCTGTACTCGTGGTTATGGAAAGAGCATTAGTACAGTGCATTGAAGAAAAAACTGAAATAAAAATAAAACTAGGAAGTATGGTAAGTTGTGCAACTTAGACCGATCTGACATGTTTTCTCTCATTCTATTGGTGGTGGGAAAAGAGAAGTGGTTCAGGGTGCAGTAGCACAAGATAATAAAGCTTGTACAGAACAGATTGCTTCTCAAGACCTAATGATAATTTAAAGATGAGGGTTTGACAATCAGATGTGAAATACCGTTCCAACAAAAAGGAGGTGATTTTAAAATGCTTTACCAATCATCGATTACTTTCAGAGAAAAAAAAAAAACAGCTGGAAGATGCTTTTTCTAAGGTAAGAAGCTCTTATTTCTAATCTTATATTTACCACAATTCCGTCAGCTAGTTAGTCTTCAGTTGACGAACTATCATGCACAAGCAGGTGATATCTATTACCAAAAATGACAGTATCTTTCCCTGAACACAGATTGGTTCATGATCCTGAATGAAAAATACCTGTACTAATGTGAAAGCTAAAAATAGAACAGTACAAATTAGGTAGAAAATAAATACAGGTGTTCATATTTGGGCAATGGAAAGTGATCAAATAATGTTGGCCAGGATCCAAGGAACTCCTTGAAACTCAAGGTCTTGGGTGTGGGTTAAAAATAGTGCTTCTCACTGTCTTTAAACAAACATTGCTTTTAAATTCCTTTTATTAAAGCTGTTTGCTGTAAGTTGTGTACAGTGAAGTGGAGTAAGTATCACTCCTATTCAGAAGAGACAAGTTACCCTACCAAGCCTCTGCTACTGAACTTAGCAGCACAGTTAGCTCAGTTTTGGATCCTCGCCATTGTTTTTAGAGACAAAAAATGCTTCAAAGAGCATTCAAATTTAATACTGCTCATTATTGTTACTGATCTAATAGCCCACTTTTTTCATTAACATGCTCAAGATAGCTAATAAACCTAAAATTGTATGTCTAACACAATTACATTAATCCATATTAAATAAGGAGACTCTTACAAAGAAAAATCATAGTCTGCCTGAAAACCGAAGGCCAGTTGGCAGCTGCCAATTGTTATTGCATGGCTGAAGCAGGGATGATAAATGGAGGCCGTTCTTGGTCTGTCCCTCTGCTGCTGCAGCTTTTTCATGTGCCAGCAGTGAGGACAGCAAGTGGAAGAAAAACATGCTGCACTGATTACTCTTTCCCTGCTTCATGTTTTGGGATGTGATTTTCAAGTCCAAATATAAGCAATTTTAGGGTTTTATTACAGTGAACAGTTTGCCATTAATGGACAATGCACAATCCATTATCCTGACAGACACTGATAGCTGCTAGCTGGTTTGAACACATAATTCAGCACTGAAATGGTTTTTCGTAGCCAATGAGAAGTTTTAAGCATGCAATGCACCAACCTAATATTCAAATCAGAAACAGAAAAAGTCTATGTGCCTGTTACCATGAGAACACCTTGCAAGTAGATGTAAGCCAGCAATAAATAAAAAAATAAAAAAATAAAATAAAATAAAATAATAATAAATAAATAAATAAAAGAATGCTAGAAATCTCAAGAACCCCATGGATCCCAGACTACTCTGCATTAACATCCTGCTCCATCACACAGTACACAACCCATAAATGCACATTACCAAAATATACACATTATCAAAATATATAATACACATTTTCAATAACTAGATGACAAACACCACAAAACTCTAGGCAATTCCAGCTGAGAATAATCTTGCACTAAGGAAGATGGTGGACCAAGCCTATTCCTCCCATATTCCTCCCACCTCTGCACCACCTTCCTCCATGGAAGGCAGCAACAATAATAATAGAGTAACTAGCAGGGGGTGTGCCTCGGAAGTCTTTATATGTTCAGCCTCCACTAGATACATCAGTGTTCCCTCTAAGGTGTGTCACCACACACCTACCAACCAAGCTCCATGCATATTGGAGCCCAATTGACCCAGAAATTGATAACAATTTCATCATCAACCACTGGGAAAATACAGCTGCACAGCAGTGCAGCATAGGAAGGCTGAAGTGCTGAAAGCAGCAGTGCTGAATTTTAGAGCAATATTTCTCAAACTGTGGTTTGGGACCACGACCTGGGTCACGACCTGATGTCAGATGGGAGCGGTCACCTTGGAAGCTGCAGACCTTACTCTTGCTATATTCCTTTTGTGAGTGTTAACAGTTTAAATTTTGAAGTGAGGTTTTTTTTTGTACTGTTTTTAATCCAGCACTTTTACATACTATTTTGTCCTAATCTTGCTTTCTGTCAGGGATATTTCACAGTTGCGCAATGGTTGCAGTCAAAGACTGCTAGTTTGCATTCCAGGAATGTCATGCTATTATGTCACAATGACAGCACTTCCTGACTGATGATGTCACTTCTGGCTATGACATCACTTCCAGGTTAATGACATTACTTCCTATGGGTCCCAACACGAGTGCTGTTCTAAAAACAGCACTGGGACTGGGTCCCAGTCTAAAAAGTTAGAGAAACACTATTTTAGAGGGAACACTGCTCTACACCCACCTGTAGATTTGGTCATATCTCCACCTGTCCTTAAGGGGTAACAAGTGATGAAAGTCAGAGGCAGCACATAGGGAAATGGATGGCATGTATGGGGCTAGCCACTAGACTCATTCTAAAGTCATCTTCAAATAATGTTTAAGGCAGCAGTTCCCAAGTCCTACTCAGACTTTGGGACTATTGTATTTGTGGGGGGTGGAGGGCAGCAATAGCATCGTCACCAGGGGCAAGGGGCTTGTAAACCTACTAGCAAGGTCATGCTAGCCTCCGAGAGGGTTCTGTGTGGATCCAATTGTGAATCAGAGATATTTACAGCAGTGGGAAGGTCTGCAGAAGGGGTTGCAGGTTTCCCAGACCCTCACCTGGAGGTCAGCACGACCCCCCAGGTAGGTTTACAAGCACTTTGTGCCTGGCGGCACTGTAATAGCTGTGGTGCTACTGTTGGGGCACTTATTTATGGGCCACTCCCCTTAAGGGGGAATGGTCCTCTTTTGGTCATGACCCACCAGTTTGGGAACCATTGGTCTAAGGTACATTTAATAAGCACTCACCTCAAACATTCTAGCAGCAGTACACCGAACAAGGGCTGAAGTATGAACAACTCCATACCATAGTACAGTAAGCAGCAACTCATGGTATGCTGGGTTTGCTCTTAAAAAAGAAAAGAAAAATAAATCAAGGTAGAGTTATGCATCATAATTTCCTTTCAAATAATGCTTCTTTCTCTGTCCTACTGCTTATTTTGCCCGAACTCCTTGAATTGTACTAGCCCTATTCTCTCCCGTCAAATCCCTTCTCAAATCTCACCTTTTCTGTGAAGCCTATTTAGCCCTCATTCTAAAGCCAAAAGAAGTCTGCATAACTGCATTAGTTATCCTTTCCTCTCTCCCTTCTTGGTTTCTTGCCAATGGTCTTTAGACAGAATCTCTTTGAGACCGAGACTTGTCTTTGCTTATGCTGCTCTATAACAAATCATGTATATGCTGCCTGGGGCATCTGCCCCAGCGGAAGAAAGGCAGGGTAAAAAATATTCCATTGTATAAATACCATATATACTTGTGTATACGTTTCATGGATAAGTGGAGGGCAAGTTTTAAGTCAAAAATTATAAAATTTGCACGGATAGGTCGAGGGTAAAACTTAGGGGTGGTATGAAATTCTTTGAAAATGGCACAAATAATTGCTCTCAGGCAGCAACAGAAAGCCAACAAAAAAACCCCCAGCCATTTCATCTTCTTCTGAGCTAGCACAGAAATGGAGCTATTTAGAAGGAAGAGAGATGAAGGCACTTATTAAAGCTGTAGGCTTTATGAGGAATATGATACAGTATTTCCATAGCAGCAGCCCTCATAGTGACTATAATTCCCATAAGCACTTTCACCTCTCTGCCCATTTGGAGAAGGCAGCAAAATGGACACTTTTGAAATTGTTTCATTTTTTTCTATCCCATGTGTTCTGTTTCTTAGCCCAGCCCCTCCCCAGCTGCTGTTAGAAGCTTTATTTACCCGTATATAAGTTGATCCATGTTTTCAGGGTTGATTTTCAGGCATAATTTTTTCAACTTATACATGAGTATATATGATAAATATAATTTGAATATAAGCTTAAAAATCAGTTTCAAGAAATGAGAGTTTGTACACCTAATGCAACTGACGTCTAGGTGAATTTTGGACAATTTTTAAAATTAAAAAAATGCTCATTACTACAGCAGAGTAAGTGGCTTCAAAAGTTATTAAAGTTAATATATTGTTTGGTTTCTTAACTTGTGTAAGCAGAAAGGGCCACATGCAAGTTAGCTTTTTGGAATGGTGTGAGGGCTCTACAGGAAATCACCAAAAAGATCAGGCAGAGGCAGCTTGTGTGAATTTCCTTTCACTTGTAAGATGCCTCTGCCTGACTATTTGCAAATTCTCCCTTCCCCTGCAGTCTCCAGTGTTCCATTGCATGCCCTTCAGGAGGGACCCCAAACCCACAAGAGAGGTTTTTCAGGGGGGTGATGTTATCAGAAGCGAGACAGGAACATTCCTTGTGCATGGTTTCTTTCGCTTGGTCTATTCTATTAGAGTCTACTCTAACCTCCTGATTGCAAAACAATTTCAAAAGATCAGCACAAAATGAGCAGCCTAATAAATCTGATTTTGTTACAGTGTGGTACTGGTGTCTGTGGGGGATCCATTCCAGGACTCCCCCATGGATACCAATTTCCACAGATAATGAAAGTATGCAGAGGGGCCTCATAGGACTTCCCATATGCTACCAGAAGCACCTTCTGGTTGTTTCTGGGAGGTCCTTGAAGCCTTCCCAACACAGGCTTGGCACCCATGTTGTCAAGTCCGAAGGTGTCAAACCGGTATATAAGGGAGGCTGACTGTACTTTAAATAGGATAATCCAAACGTTTGACTGGACTATGCCACAAAACATGACACTATGTCTGCACTGAGTTAAGATGCTATCATTAGACATGTTGCTAAAAAATGTTTAAGAGCAAAATTTCAGCAACACCAGATGCTAACTTGCATGGTAAATTAGACAGCACTAGAATTTGGCTTGAATTGTAAGAAATACTTTACCCCAGTTCCACAAAAGATGCTTTCAGGCTATCAAGCGGAGCATGTGATAATGAAAGCATAGTCATTACATCTTCTAAAAATCCAACTAACAGCTTGCGGTCTTCTTCCTAAAAGTGAGTTTGAAGACTTTTAATCTCAAAATTTTACAACTTCTATCACAAGCTGGATGAAAACCTAGATTAATGGCCCTAAAAAGGAAATCCAAGGGCCAGGCTAAGACTCCAATAGCAGTGCCACCCCCAAACATGTACCCTTATGTGGCTCCTTCTGCACAAGCTCTTGAATCAAAGCAGGAAATACAAAGTATGCTAAAATTGATCCCAGGGTGCTCTGTCTTTCCTGCTTTGTTTAAAAACCCTGTGTGGCAGAAAGAGGAAGGAGTAAGATTTCTCTATCAGGCTCTTTAAGCAATAGGAAATGTGAAGCTTACTAGGAGTGAACCCAGAATGCTTCACATTTCCTGTTTTGATTCAAGAACCCAATGAAGGAGCCACATACGTGGGAAGAATCACTGTTTTCTGATCCGCAGAGTGCAGCAATCTGATCCCCGCCTCCTTCTCACAGTAAGGTGAGTGAGTCAGATCACTGTGCTCTGAAGAGTGCAACACAATGACCGCACTGCAACACAGTGATCTCAGTCCTCCATCTATATGGACTCTTTGCATGAAGGAAATGTGGAGCATACTAGGAGTGATCCCAGTATGCTCTGCATTTCCTGCTTTGATTGAAGAGCTTGCATAGAAGGAGGGACAGATAAGGAGGTTGGTTCTGATTGTGGTGGTGGAAGGAGAAAGTTGGTGGGTAGCTGTCTGCCTCCCCATCCACCACCTGAGGCAAATGGTGTTATTCGCTTCACAGATAGGTTGACTATGGGAGATTCAACAACAGTTTTGGGACCCAGTTGTCAATTGTACTCCTTGTTTCAGACATCATGCCTTTGCCTGTGCCCTTGGCTGCTTCACTGTCCAACATTCACAGCTGGCAGTTTGGTGGCTCACGTATGAACTTCCTGAGACCCAATAGCATGATCCCAGTCAACCTTCAGAAATCAGATCTCAAGAGGTACAGTGTAAATTCTGCTGCAATCCCAGCCAAGGTCCTAATGGCCTGTATCAAAAGAACTGCAAGTACTGTACAAGGAAGCTAGCAGAAAGCAACCTTCCTGCTCCTCTTCCCCACAGCATCCTCCAGAACCCATGTGAAGCATCCCCTCCTGGGGGAGGGCCCTGGATGTGGTGGGATGGGATGCAGCAAGGCTGGAGTTTCTGAAAATTGGGCAGAGTCACCTTCCCACCATAAGAAGTAAAGTTCACAGTGTAAAGAGAGGGTCCCATAGCAGAATATTCTTTAGGTCCTAGTGAACAGATACAGTTCAGAATGCTCTGACTCAGAAAGGGTAGGGTATTCATTCTTCATTATTAAAAATAGTTCAGACATGTCATTACACACCAACCACTGTTCATATGCTGCTGTGCAAATTTAAGTTTTATAAAATTGAACTAAAAGAGGTAATACAAAACAAGAATAATGAGGATGGTTAAGAAGAGGTCTACTTTTCAATATTAAACTACTTACCTGGATATAACATGTAAGTACACCAGTTGCATAGATAGGAACTGTGGCTTTTGTTAGCACACCGTTCCCTGCTGTAGCATCTGAAACCAAAACGTTGTAAGAGAAGGGTTAACAGCTTGGTCTTAAGAAATCAGTTTGCATTTGTCTAATCTGACAATATGATCACTAATTCAAAGGAATATTCTTTTTGGACCAATTTTAGTTGGTATAGGAATAGGCAAGATTGAACTACACTAAAGTTCCCAAACGTTGTTTTCGATATGAGGATTGGTTACGACTACAAGGGAGAAGAGTCATTTGCATGGCAAGGTAAGGCATCTTGCAAAACTTAGTGCCCTGTCTGCCCTTTATGGATGCTATTGGGTGTCAGCTCCTCTGGCCTGGATCCACCCATGTGATTCCTTGTGTGGAGTCTGTGCCTCCAAACAAGACCCCATGTGTTGTGCACCTTTTGCATGTCAAAAGGATTAAATAGTTCAGCATCTATCCATTTGGAACTCCATGTGACTGTAGGAAAGAGTCACAGGAATGAGGAGAGGCAACCCTCCAACTAGTATATAATACAACACTACAGACAATGAATTGCTTTTAAAAATCAGCCTTATATACTGTAATTCAGATTAACTAGTGAAATTGGAAGTCATTTTTAATGTAAATTTGCCTCAAAAGCTAGTGTGTATAGCTTTCTCCAGCCTTTGTTGTTTTTAATTTTTTTTAAGGTTACAGTTCTTTAAAAAAATATAATACAGTACTCACCAATGTTCTCCTCAGAGAGCCTTAAGATTTCCTGGAACTGCGGTTTTACCTAAAACACACATTTGTACTTAAGAAATGAAATGAAATTTGTACTTAAGACACACATTTGCTGTAAGTTAAGAAGTTAATGGAAAATGTGGGATTTATATACCTAAAAGTGTTTTTAAAAAACCATTCGTCTGTGGGTAGGACAACAACAGTGAGAATGAAATGAGGAATGGTTAACATGCTTTGTCAGGGGCAGGAGTGGTGGAAGAAACACACCTATTGCTTATCTATCCTTTGAAATGGATGCATATTTTCAAAATAAGCTTACTAGTGGGTTGACTCTGAACAGGTCTCATCTAAAAGCAGTACTTATTGAATATTTTAAAATCCCAGATTTTGTGCCAATGAAGTCATCTCATTTGTTGCAATAAATAAGTAGATTTAAAAAACCCAACAAACACCTGAACCATTACTGGCTCTAAAAGGACAGTTGTACACTTAAATTATCAGATTTATCAAATCTGCAGATGTTGAACCCGTGGATAATGCAGGTCCACCTGCATAATGCTTTTTAGGGTCATTTCCAGCAAGGTAACAAATTTATCAGCTAAGAAGTGTGTGAGAGAGGGAGAGGAAGGATTGAGATCAGGGTCAAACTCATTTCTTACAGTGGCCTGAATAGCATTCATGGCGCCAGCCAAGGATAGGCTGTAATTCACCTGCATTACTCACATTGTTTTTCTATTACCTTTCCTATTACCATCAGCAACTATGGCAGGGAATTC
The DNA here is from genome assembly GCA_029204185.1 of Lerista edwardsae. NCBI lineage: Eukaryota > Metazoa > Chordata > Lepidosauria > Squamata > Scincidae > Lerista > Lerista edwardsae. The sequence continues at coordinate 1,689,292 of JAJKFI010000125.1, read as the reverse complement.
AAATACAAAATAAATCAGCAAAGTAAAACTGGAAAAGTCTATAAACTGTCAAGTCAATCACATGGATATATTTACCTTTGTGTTTGTGAAGATCTTTCCAAATGTTCGGCAAAGTCGCCAGAAAAACCTTGAGAATTCATGTACACAAGCTGTTGAGGTTACATTAATTTTGCCAACTATTTCTATGAGTTGAGGCAATCTGAAAAAAAATAAATGGCAGCAGATCAATTCAGACTGGCTTTCAACACTCTTTACATGAATAGCCCTTTATGTTGGGCCTTCTGTCACAATTGTACAAATAAGCCTACTGCCATTTATTCAGTTTTGACTGGTACTATGGTGTGAAACACCATCACTAGAGAGACTGCCTGTTCTCAGCTTCCTTGACACAAATAGTAAAAATATGGCTTTTTAAGTAGACATCTGGAATTAATGAACTTCTGATATACTGATTTGATCTGCCCTTTTGAGTATATGGATGTTTGTGCATGGTTTGCTCTTAATCTTGTGCTTTTGTTCGTTGCAATAAAAACAATTGAAATATTTGGTGTTAGCTGCCTTGTGGGTTATTTCAAAAAAAAAAAAAAGACAAGATAGAATGTTTTAATAAGCACACAACCAGCGAGAATCATTTGATTTATGTACAAATCTTCAAAATAAATAAATACCACAATTATTATGTGGTCGTTATGAGAACTTGCCTAACAATACTGAACGTTCTCAAAAGACAACACTATTACTTTATTTTTGATCACAATGAGCCACAGCTGAGTTTTAAAAGAATGTATGCAATTACATTTGATTCAACGGCAGTGTGAGCGGGAGTCCTGATGCTGACGCTGCAGCACTGTAGGAAAGAAAAAGTGTGCCTTGCCATGCGAGACTTAAATAAAGCCAGAAAAGGGACAGCTCACCCTGCCTCTGTAAATAAAGCCAAAGGTCCTGCACTTCTGGTTTTAAGGAAACTGAATGGGGAAAAGGTAAGGAGGCAGATGAATTGCTTCTTGCTTGGGCTTGCATCAATGGTGGGCTGCGATCTGCCACTGACGCGAGATGCTTCACCTCCCCTCATGCTTGCACCAGCAGTGGTTTGACTGCAAAGTAGTTAGGAGGTGCTATAGGTGTCCTAAAGAAAGCAATTATGGTGATAGCATGAAGTCCCACCCCACCTTATTCAGAGGAAGAACTCACAATTGATTGACAACCCATAGTAAGGTATCCCAGCCTGTGGTACCCTCATGTTCCAGCTGGTAGTCATAAAGCTGCAACAGAACTGCCAGTTGCTCACGACTTCCAATTATAGTGGCCACATCCTGAAGAGGTGATGCAGGTCTTGGGAATCTTGTCACTAGCAGCAAACAAGAATCACGACTAAAATTAAATATACTCATTTTCAATTAACCCGGTAAACAAGACTATGTGCCAGAAAAAGACATATGATTGTGGCCTTCTGAAAAAGAAAATCTTTTTTTCAGATTTATAGCTGAACAGGTTGTGCCTAAAAACGCAGTCCGAAACTGCAGTTAGGCCGGCATAAACTACGCCAGCAAAGTTTGGCTAGCACAAAGGCCACTATAAAGCATGTTTGAACTACTCTCGGAGTCAGGGAGGATGGCTCATGTCTGTGTACTAGCCTCTCTGACTCAGAGAGTGGTCCAAACATACTTTACGGTGACCCTTGTGCTGGCCAAACTTTGCTGGCTTAGCTTATGCCGGCCTCACTCAGTTTAGGATTGCGCCCTAATTATTTGCAGATTTGTCTCAATGCGGGTCCCCTAGACCTGCATTGAGCCACATTTGGCTCAACCTGAAGCCTCTGAAGGAGACTTGAGTTGCGCTCTGAGTGCTTCTGGAGACTCTTCTGAGGCCACATGCTGCCACACAGTGCTATCAGAGAATGGATCACCCACAGATGCAACTGAGGCTTTAGTGCTGGCTGTGGACGGTCCATTCTCTGCCCTTTCTGGTGGTCCACAGGGGAGTGCTCGCTCAGCGAGAAGCTGGAATGATAGAAGGTGATTGTTTTCCCTGAGACTGCAGGGTCTCATGGACCACAGGATGGGAACCAGTGCTCTAAGTGGAAGCACAACTTCTGACTTGCAGAGGTAACAGTGCAAAAGTATACATTAAATAACTAAGCTACCACTTTGCATTCCCAAAACTGGAATCCTCTAAGCTACATAGAGATTAAAATAACTGAATCATTTTGTGTGTGGTTGGCCCACTTCTTATACTCCAAAACCAAAAAAAGAGAGCCTGAAATGGGAGAATAAAGTCACTTTTCCCTCAGACACCTCAGTCCTTGCATGCCTCTTGTACTGTGATTTTAGTTCTTAAAGAGACTGTGCATACTTTTTGGATTTAAGGTAGTTTTGACTATATGCTTTTTTGACTTTACATGCTGACCTTGGAATGGAATCCTTGCATAAGATGCAGGCTTATTACACCTGGTTTCATTGCAACTAAAGAAGATTTCTATGTAATATTTTTACATTATAATCTAAGAACATCTACCAAATTTCTAAGTAAATTCTTCATAGAAAATAATGAAAATGGTACCTTCTATCTGTGGGACTTCACCCTGAAGTTTAGCTTTGCTTGTGAATGGTGCATTCTGTAGCACCAGTGCAAAAAGTGAAGGAATCAAGGACTGCAATGCAGAAAGATACATGTGGAGCTTATGTTCATCTAACCCATGCTCACCTTCCTGCAAAAACAAGAATCGAGATCAAAACCTTGCTCTATTATCAAAATACATGTTTATTAATACTTATATATATCACTTTTCAATGAACACATTCACAACCTGGCTTACATAGCAAAATAAATCAATAAATGATTCCCTGTCCCAAAAAGACTTAAACTAAATAGATGCAGAGAAAAAAACACCAGCGAACAGCCATGGGAGAGAGTGCTATGCTGGGGTAATTATGCTTATATCCTGTCTTCATGATGGAACTCAACTGCTAACTGAAATGATCCAGATGTGCTAATCTTTAGCAAAGTTGCTGAATTATGATTTATCAGTTCATGAAAGATTAAATGTCATAATTAAACACTGGGTACCATCCAGACAAAGTTACACACTTACAGCCCAATCCACCATAACTCCCCATGTGGCAATGCCAGGGTAGCCTCCACTGCATGAGGCAGGGAAGTTTCGGCCTCCAGTGGCGTCTTCAGGGTGAGGGGAACATTTGTGTGGGGACACTTCCCTTGCCCCAGGGTAAGCCCATGCAAGTCCAGTAGGTCAACTCGGATTCTGCTCCATACCTCCATGAAGGTGGATCAGGCCTGAGAAGGAGGTTAGGGTTTGGAGTGTGCTGCAGCTGCTAAACCTGCTCCCTCCTATGCCTGATCCACCTGCCTCCTCACACCAACCCCACTCTGTTCTATCCCCTGCATTGCCTTACCTAATTCCAGTGGGTCTTTGGCCATCTGTTGGTGCATGAGGCTGCTCTGGCCTCCCTGCCAGTGGAGGCCACCAAGCAGTCACCACTTGGACAATTGATTAGAACTGGGCTACCAGTCTCACTGATTTCATTGAGAACAATTCAAGTATGCACTTGACTCTCCTATTGAAATCAGTGAGGCTTAATAAATTTAACTTTTTCTGGATTGGGCACGTTATTTCCATTCATTTCACACTTGAGCCCTTCTTACATTTTAGGACTGGCTTTTCATATCGCAAGTACTGGTCAGAAGGGACGTGGTGGCGTAGCGGGTTAATTTGCTGTTGCTGGGCTTTCTGACCACAAGGTTGGGAGTTCAAGACTACGTGATGGAGTGAGCTCCCGTTGTTTGTCCCAGCTCCTGCCAACCTAGCAGTTCAAAAACACCTAAAATGTAAGTAGATAAATAGGGACCACTTTGGTGGGAAGGTAATGGCGTTCCGTGCGCTGGCGTATAGTCATGCCAGCCACATGACCACGGAAGCTTGTCCTCGGACAAAAACGTCGGCTCTACAGGCTTTGAAACGGAGATGAGCACTGTCCCCTACAGTCGGTCACAACTAGACCATTCGGTCATGGGGAAACCTTTACCTTTCCTGGTCAGAAAAAGGTATAAAATATAAACCTTTTGCATTCACTACACAGAGAGAAATGAGACATTCTAGCATGTAAAAGTGAAGATAATGATGAGCTAGAACTGTGCCATACATGTAGGTCTTTTCAACAAGTTTCTGGATTATTGAGAAAAAAGTTTCCCAAGAGTTTAAAGAAGAATTCTGTTACCCAATACAAATATTATGGCCTTAATTTCATTTCCATTAATCATTCCACCATTTCTTTGTATATAGCAAAGTCACCAGTACTTCTAAGAGTAATCACGTGATTAATTTCCAGTTTAAACTGAGAAACATATTTTTCCAAGACATCATAAACTGAAGATGTTTTAGGTTTAAACAAATATATACAATAGTAGCAAGAAACACTGCAAAAAACCTGAATAAATGAAAAACCTTAATATTTACCCTGAGTAGTTTTTCAATTTTACTAAGTAATGTAGGTATAAGATGGGACTGCAAATTTCCCAATTCTGAAGTCCAGGCAGCATAGGCAGGTAAAAACACCTGATGAGTTGCACCAACAACTCGTTCTGAGGGGTCACCCAAAGCTGAAAGTAATAGTTCAAAACCCTAGGAATACAGAAAGAGAGCATTTAGGGGTGTTAGGTTTTAGGTATTGCATCTCTCTTCCCCGCTCCCACGCAAGAATGTGTCAAAAACCATCAATTTGTTAGAAGCAATTTTCAAAAACAGTTACTGTTAGATGTTTACTTCCTGCAAAAGCAAATGCTTTCTGTCCATTTTAGAGTCCTCAGGGATGTTTTGAGGGAGCCGACATATTTTTCACTTTGCTTTGGGAGAAGATGCTGAGGCAAGAAGGAAATTTTATATCATAGGAAGACTTGGATAAAAAAAATTGATTTAAAAGACTGGGATAAAAAATTTGTTTTAAAAAAGAGTAATGATTATTTCCATATTATTGGATTTTGACACATGCCTTACAGGCCAAACCTATGGTGTTGGGCCCCCTGTAGGAGCAGCGGTGCCAAAATGGCTACTGCAGCAGCCATAGAAGCCACCTAGGAATAAGGGAACATTCGTCCCCTTCCCCTGCGGTAAGGGCGCTGGCCCATCTCAAGTCTGTGGCAGCTATTTTGCTGCACAGGCTTGAGAGCCTCTGTTTCAGGCTGTGCAGCTCGACACAGAAGATAGCATGTGGTGGTGGAGACCACTGCTGGTCCCACCGCTGATCTGCCCCTTTCCTTCCCCAGTTCCACCCCCTCCCCTGCCATGCCTTATTGATGGAGTGCCAACTGTTGTGCCAACTGGTGAGGCCCCAGCGCCAGTGTTCCCTCCTCGTTGTATGCCATAAATGCACTTTATGGCATGTTTACATCACCGGGAGCCAGCACTGAGCAGCAGCACTGGTGATATGAGCCCACAGGATTGAACTCTTAGATTAGTTAAAAGGTACAAAATAAGAATGGGCACACTATTTTTAAAAACTGCACAATCCATTTAGTATTGTGAGTACAAGGTATGCTAGATTTTAAAATAGACAAAATTAAATAAGTTCATAAACCAAGAAGGTGCCCAGTGATTTTATAGAAGAGTCCCTACTCAAAGCTAACTCCCCCCCCCCATCATCTGAACATCTTCAGAGTATGTTCATAGACTCATATGATCTAATAGTACTGTTATATGCATGGACAATGACTAGATATAATACCTGCTGGTATTTGTCTGCATCATCAATGTATCCCATGATGATACCAAGGCTTTTGATCACAGCTTCTCGTACCAAATCTGTCTTATCTTCCATCAGCATCTGCTGCAGCATGGAAAGTACCAATGAACTACGAATTTCTTTCTGAAAATAAACAGGTAATAGTGATTTGTCAACATTATACAAAACCTGGGAACGTAAGTTCATTAATATTCTGTACGGACTCTGATGGTATTCTAGATGTGCCTTCTTAGTTAATAAATACAGACCATTTTCGGTAGGTCTAGAGTTCAAAATTCAAATATATATAATAGGGTAAAAAATTGGATGTGTTCTGCACAGAATATTTTGCTTTGAAGGCTCTCACTTCTGTGTAAGCATCACAAGGAGAATAATTTTGATTGTAAAACACACACTTACAGGAAGATAAGGCGCTAATGCTCCACAGGACTCTGCCACTAATAGTCGTCTCTCTGGATACTTGTGATTGATCTGTGAGAAAGGAAATACTTTAACCATTAAAAGGTCTCTTTCTTTCCTCATACATCTGTCATGTAGTTACATAGCTTTCTCCAGAAACCTGAACATTAACAGAAAGCAGGAAGTGCTAACAGGAACCAGGTTGGAGGCTGAAAATGTGACGCTTATCATAGAGCTTAGCATCACGCTGTTTTCAGCACTCCAACCTGCTTTTTGTTAGCGCTTCCAGCTTAATATCTGCACACGATACATAGACAGGAGGGCTGAATCAAAGACAGATAAACAAGGTGGGGGGATTTGTGAACAACTTCTTGTAGGGTTTGCTGCTATTCCTGGTTTCCAGTATCCATCTAATATCTAGTATTCCAGTGGCAGCTGGAACCTATCCACAGCGGATACCATGGGATGCCTACACTGAAACAATTAACTATTGATAATACTACTGTTGCTGTAAAGCCGTATTCTTTAACATTGGGGTCAGGACCCCAATGGGGTTGTGAAGCCTCAGTTATGGTGTTGTGGCAATTTACAGGAATGAAAAATGTTGAAGACCACTGGACTAGAATACCACCTTATAAAGATAAAGTATATCTGGTGTACTCTTCAGGTCCCAGTCCTGCTCAGGATCTTAGCAACAATTTTCCTAGTGCAAGGCTTCATGGTAACTTTTTTTCCTGTCCTCTCTAAAAAGAGTATTTCATTACAGTGAACAGTGCTGGGAGGGCATAACAGGGGTGGGGCATAGGTGGAGAGAGTCCTGGAGGGGGCAGAACCAATGAAGGGTTCCCAGTCCCATACTTCATTTAATTACTGGAGTCGCGGCATGAAATTGGTTGAAGACCACTGCTTTTCAGTGATTTTCAACCAGTGTGCTGTGGCACACTGGTATGCTGTGAATGGTCTGCAGGTGTGCAATGGAGATTTGGGGCGAGTTAGTTATTAGTGGGGCCATTAGGGGATGTGAGGTCCCCACAGGCAGTACAGTATGTCTTGTCAATTATCAAAAAACTGGTGGTGTGTTTTGGCAATTTCAGCACCCTATCAGTATGATGTGAGATGAAAGAGGTAGGAAATCATTGCTGTAATGTCACTTTTTCAAAAGAACAAACTGCAGAAAAATCAATGTGACTTATGACCCTATTACCTGCTCCCAACATTGTGGCAGAAGTTCCGCTTCTACACGTGTTGGTCCAACATGTCGAGCAAATGCTACACACCCGGTCAGAATCATTTGCCTGTAAAATAAGAATCTTCAACCTGTTACTATATAAACATGCTTGTGGAAACCACTACACATGGCTATAAGCAAATCCTACTGATTGACTCAGAAAACAGCATAAGGGATGCTGTTAAAATTTACTCACAGACAGTCAGAAACTGATAACATGAATGGTTGCATAATACTGGTCATTTTTCTTAAATGAAGATTTCCTTCATGTATTTAAAAGTGCACATTGCCACGTGTAACATGCAGTGGAAGATTTTTGCTTAGCACACCATGCATCAGGCAGCCAACATACATAGGGGCTTCCTGATCAGAATTCTGGAAGCAAAATCAACTTTTCCACAATTTTTTTTAAATGGCTTTATACAGATTTGCAGGAAAAATGCCACTTATGAAGTGGCCATGAATTACAAAACCTTCAGAAGTGTTCATATGTCCATAAACCCACCATTATAGGAATCTACAGCACACAAGCTTCCCCTGTATGGATGTATTCCCCCTGCAGATACAGGAAATAGAATATATGGGGGGAACCCTATCTCTGTGGCCCCTGCATATCCACCTGAGCCTATTATAATTGTTTGTGTTTTTACAGTTGCGGAAAGCCATCAGTATCTTGCTTTTACAGTCATGCAAAGCAATTGGTATCTTGCTTTTAGAAAGCTTATAGACAGATAAGTAGGTAGGATGCCTGCACGCTAAAGGGGATGACACAGAAAAAAGGAAGCTTGCTATTAACATTCCCTGAGTTGTTCCCTCTAGTTGCAGGCTGCCTGCTTACTTGTCCTTGCTATAAGGTTTCTGTTTCCAGCATTTGAGTACACAATCATTTGCATGACAGTAAGAGAATAAGCAAATGTAATGGGCATGGGGAGGGAACCGCATATATCAGATCCATGGATACTGGGCACATCTTGTTTGGTCTACACTGATACCAAGAGCCTGTAGCAGTTTTACGGAGGGGATTTTCAGCAAGAAATGGTACAATAGGAAAGAACCAACCTCCCCCTCCCATGTGCCACTGTTCTGATCAGAAGTGATTTGCCCTAGCTGTTCCTAGCTATTTAAAATTAGTACGTCCAGTTTTAACCATGCATCTTATTGACATAATTTGCAGCATGTGTAGTGCAATTCTAATTAATTCAGTGCAACATTAAGTAGGACGCAGGATCACTATTAAGACCTTACACAGCTACAACGATAAATAATAACTGCTAATTTTACGTGTGCTTGATTAGTAGGTGCAAAGTGCTCAGCCAGGGTGAGATGCCCTCTTTTCATTCTACCTAAAGTTCTGTAAAGTTCTAGTCCTCAGCCTGTCTGGAAGCAGTTAACCTGTTACATTGCCACTGAAATTTATGTCCATATGTTCTTATAAGAGGACAGGTAAGGTATATTTTAAATTGCTATTGGCTACCTGTATATTTATGCTGCCCTGTCTGAATGCATGTTTTTAGGAAAAAAATATTAATAAGTTCTCTCTAACTTAAAACACACACACACACACATATTTCCCCTCCCCCCCCACACAGAAGACACACACCTTTGCTCATCATCTGGCCTTTTGATCAAGTTGAACAGTATGTGCAGGAGCTGATCTCTCTCTTTGGGTTCAGGATGAAGGCAAGCTGTACACAGTATGAGTGGTATCAATTCCTAAAGGATTGCGAATGGGAGGGAAGGTGGAAATATATCAACTGATGTCAGCTATAAAAGACTGTAAAGAAAAGTGATAACGTAAGACTTTGTCGACTCAGTGTCAACACCACACACACTCATAGCTTGCACACAATTTCCATGTTCATGGCAAATATTCTAATTAATAGGTTCCAATAGCTGCAGTGAGACACAGTTCAAAACTCTGTCTACATGTTTCCTTATAGAAATGGAAGAAAAGAAATTGGTTTCAAGTTTTCCAAATGGGCAAAAAATGAAGCAAAGCTAGAATGGCATACTAAGAAACTGATGTTTTGGTGACTGGCAGGAGCTAGGGTTTCAGGCAAGGTCTCAAGTGTTGCCTTATGAGTGCTCTGGAACAATTGGATTAAATTTACTGCCTGACAGTCACTGAAGATAATACTGTGCTAGATGGACCAATGGTCTGACCCGGCAGAAAGCAGCTTCATATGTTAGTATGGGATCAGAGGTGGCTCCAAATCATATCAAACATAATTGAGTGAATGAAACGCGACCCACTTGGGAACAGTTTGAAGCCATCCAAAAAGGGCATAATAATCTTTATAAAAAATTTAAGTCAAAGAGAAGCCTTGATGCAAATATTTTGATCTCTTCAATGATAGTTATATGAAATGACTGGAGCATTGTCTAAGAGAGCCCTCATCAAGAAAAAAAAAAAAAGCAACAGTTGCCTTCTAAGGGGCTCATAGGAAGTTCAAGCAAAGAAATAAACTTCACAACTTTCCAGTGTTGATGCAGCTGTGCCGATGGGACATGTGCTGCATCCTGCAGTATGGGGGGCAGGCAAGGTAAAGGGACATTTGTCGCATTAGTGCTGGAAAGTTGGATAGGACTGGCCCCTCAGTCTGATCTAAAACCGACTTGAACCTGACTTATGGAGTCTTAACCAAGTTATAACTTGATACCAAACACATTGTGACTTCAAAACAGGTGCAATTCAAAGATGCACAAATATAACTAATATCTGATTATTTTCTTGCAACATTCCTAACATTCAGAACCTGGCAGAGGCAGTGGGACTACAGATATATAAATACCAGCACTGAAATGAAACCTAACTATGGACTACTCCGGAAAAAATGACAAAAAACTGTTCTAATAAGTTCACTTTTCTTTTCACAGTTACATCTTTTAAACCAGATGGTGCAGATTCCCAGAGGCATTTTGGATTTTAAAAACATTGTCCAAGCCCCTTTCCTTGACCTTTGAGCCCAGTGTAGAAATTTCACAACAGAATGAAGAAATGGGAGTAAGAATGTTTAATGTAATGTGACCAGAGAATAAGGTGTTCCCTGAAAATCCTTAAACTAATACCAGTTGATTTTAATTGTGTTTTCTTAGCAGTGCATAGACAGGAGAAAACAAGAACAGAGAATTATAAACAGAAAAGAGAATTTAACCTATGATTAGGGAAAGATTATGAATTCAGTTATATTCAGTTGTAGGTATACATTAAGCTTAATGGAAGATTAGCAGTGTAGTCCAAAATGCAGCCCACAAGCTGCATGCAACCCCAAGGACCATTTTGGTGGCCCTCGGAGGGGGGGGGCTGCAGCATCCCCATTCCTTGCCACCCTCATTGACATGCCTGCCCTGCTCGAGCTGATGTAAGGACGTAAGAACATAAGAAGAGCACTGCTGGATCAGGCCAAAGGCCCATCTAGTACAGCTTCCTGTAACTCACAGTGGCCCACACAGGTGCCTCAGGGAGCCCAGGAGACAACAAGATGCTTGCATCCTGTTGCAACTCCCTTGCACCTGGCATTCTGAAATAGCCAACTATTAACATAAAGATGTTGCACAACCTACCATGGTGCATAGCCCATGATGGACTTTTCCTCCAGAAATCTGTCCAATCTCCTTTTAAAGGCATCTAGGCCAGATGCCAACACCACTCCTGTGGCAAGGAGTTTCATAGCTTAATTAACCACTGAGTAAAGTATTTCCTTTTATCTGTTCTAATTCTCCCAACATTCAATTTCAGTGGATGTCCTCTGGTTCTGGTATTGTGAGAGGGAAAAGAACATCCCTCTATCAACTCTATCTCTCCCATGCATAATTTTGTATGTCTCAGTCATGTCCCCCCTCAAGTGCCTTTTTTCCAGACTGAAGAGCCCCAAACGCTGCAGTCTTTCTTCATAAGGGAGATACCCCAGCCCTGTAATCATTTTCACTGCTCTCTTGTGCATCTTTTCCAGCTTCACTATGTCCTTTTTGAGATGTGGTAACCAGAACTGTACACAGTACTCCAGATGTGGCCTTACCATCGATTTGTACAATGGCAATACAATATTGGCTGTTTTAGTCTCACTCCCTTTTTAAATTACCCCAAGCATGGAATTGGGCTTCTTCACTGCTGCCGCACATGAAGGCTTTAGCTGGAGTGTGGTATGGCAAGCTGGTGATGTTTTGGTCTCCTTGCTACATCATTCCACCTTCTCCTTTAGAAAAAGAAGAAGAAAACATATACTGCCACCTCCACACTTGCATCATGAGGCTGCTGAATGATTTCAGCGGCTCAGAAGCAATAGGCGGTGATGTTCAGGTCAGTCCAGCCGGGGGTCACACAAGGGTCATGCAGCCCCCCCCCCAGCTGCTTAAAGTTGGACCAACCTGATCAAGTTCTTTTCTTTGAAATCCAAATATCAGTTATTTGATAACCAGCTCAGGGTGCAATCCTTAACTGCGCTGGTACAGGCAGGCCGGCTGGCCTGCGCTGTATCCAGTGAGGGTTAGGAGGCCGCTGGAGCCTCCATAGAGCAAGAGTAGGTGCAAGGGTAGGCCCTGGGGTAGGTGCCAGCCACCCCATGGGGCTGCTTGGATCTGCGCTTGCTATTTAGCTGGCGCAAGTCTGAGCAGGCCACAGCGGTATGAATCAGGACTGTGTGACCCAGGGATGGGGGGGGTTGGATGTGGCTAATGGCCGCATCCAACCTTCTTCCCCCCCCTGCCTGGGCTCTCCTGCCCATGGGAATGCCCTCCCTCATCCCGGGCCACCCTCCCTCCCCCTTCACCCCACCCAGAAGTGGCCCTGCACTGGCTGAATTTGGCCGGCACAGGACCAACTCACCATTGGGTCACAGCAGTGGGCTGGGCCAATGCAGCTGCCTGTGTCAGCCCAGTGATTTTCGCACTGGCACGCACATGCTTTTCAGCACATGTGCAACAGCACTGGGCCATTTTTAGGCTGCTGGAGGGAGTGGGGAGAAATGTGTGGCATTTTGTAGCCCTGGCCCTGAGCAGCACAGAGGCCAGGAATGCAACAGTTAAGAGGCTTAGCACCCTCTGAACTCTATACACAAATCTGATCACCACTGTGGTTCTCTTGAAGGGTGCTTTATTGCTGAAGAAAGGCTGCCATGTCTTGGGTTTTAACCCAAACACATAAAACTGAATTTTTGTTGGGTAATTTTTTTATAGCATTATTCTAGACAATACAAGCTTTGATCCAGGAATCTTGATCAACCTTGAACCTTTATGGTTCCTAAGTTCTTAGGTTCTTAGAAGGTAAAACTAAAAAATGAATAGCTGCAAATAAATAATACTAATTAATGTGAACATAGCATTTTCTGAATGTGTGAAGCACTTAATGCACATTTTGATGCCCATACAATAATCCTGTAATGTTAAGTACTACTATCATACACATTCCATATGTATATAAAATATACATATTGCAGCTGGGGAACTGAGGCTGAGAGGGAACTTTTCTGAGGAATTTTTCATGGCAAAGTCAACATCGGAACCAAATAAGCCTCAATTCGTAGCTCAGTCTTGTTCGCTATGTTACACCACCTCTCTAAGGAATAAAGATTAAAGGAAGTAAAGACAATAAAAGAAAATATCTTGGCAGAAGAGACTAAATGAAGTTTTGTTTTTCAACAAAAAGTATAGTACTGAGCAAAAGTCTTAGGCCACCAGCTTTGTTTTAGCAAAGTTTAAATGACCATCCCCAGCCAACAAGGCCCTTTTATCAGAAGGCAGAGGGTGAGCAGGGTGGAAGAGGGGAGTGGCTCACACCTGGGGATGGCTAGTTAGGGTGGGGCCAAACTGATGATGGGGAAGGCTGAGCAAAGGCATAGCCAGACAACTGGAGGCAAAGTCCAACCTAAGTCCAAGGTGAGGCAGAGCCAGCTATGTAGAGGAGGGCTCGGGGTGATGCAACCCCCCTCTCCACAGAGTCCTCTGAGGCTTCAATGACATCTGAATCCCCGGGGGGGAGCCGAGGCCTTGGGGGGATAGCCTCCAGCCGATGGCTCAGCCAACTGTCCCGGAGATGTGAATGTGCTTTACAGTACGTTTGTGACATCTCTGGGCTGGCACAAGGGACTTGCACCGGCGGATCATAAATTTAGATTGTGCTCTGAGATGCCTGTTTTGTATTTTAAAAAGGTTTACTTCTGAATACTTGCACAGATTACGTTAATGCTATACCTTGAGAGAGGAGTTATATTTTAGACTAATTCTAACAAATTCTGAACTATCAGCTTACTCTCCTTTGCAAGGTTGATTCAGGTACTCCAGACTGGTTGATATGGGGCAGATACAAGGCTGATGCGTTTACCTTGCAGAAAGCTGGACATTGTATCAGATGGAATTAGCTGTGTGTCCACGTCCTTTGGTCATATTCTTTCATGCATACTATGGGAGAGTGGGTCGTTCTCTGCATCGCTGCATCAGTGCTTCTAAACTTCCTTCTATCAATGGGAGTGGAGAAACAATGAGAAACCTTCTTGAGCAGATGTGACCTAATGCGGGTTCCATGTATAGTTAAAGGGAGAGAAGAGGGAGGATAAAAGTAGGAGGAGAAAGGTATTTGAGTGGGGATATGTAGAAAAGAATGCTAATGCTATAAATGGGCTGCTGAAGCTAAATGAAGAGGCCTTAGAAAGTGATCAACCCTCAGGGACAAAAAGACATCTATATTATGCGCGCTGCACTCCTAAGGCACCCTTACCTGGAGGTAGTTCCTATTGATTTACTTCTGAATGAACATGCTTAGGCTTGGAAGTACAAGACTGTCAATTTCTAGAAATCATCTAGAAAGGTAACAGATCAAGCCCCTTTAGGTTGTAGCTCTAAAATATTGGTTGGAGTTTTATTCAAAGAAAGGCTATAAAGAGAATGCTCAAAGCTAGTCTTTGTCATGCATGCGCACAACAACCAGTTCAGGAGAATTTCCAGGAGGAAAAAACCAAACTCACTGCCTATGTATGTGGAGAATTTCCATGAGGAAAAAACCGAACTCACTGCCTATGTATGTTGCCAGGATGAAAAAAAAATCCAACAAGCACTGCAGATAGTACCCAGCTGCCAAGGAAAGGTGTCTACTTTATTAAAACCATATTTTGCCATTATTGGGAAGGAGCACCATGTTTGCTAAAAAGATAAAATCACATATCTGTTTCTTTTTTAGGTTTTACCTCTAGTATCATCTCCATTGTAACCTGAAATCTTCCATGGCCATACCTACTATAAGATCCTTCATTTCTAGTTTCTTATGTTCTCCAATGACAAACACATTAGACAAAATTCCTTGGCAAAAGAACAAGTCATTCAACAATCCATTCTAGATGAACAACCGCCAAAAGATAGTTTATTTTCTTTCCATACATTGTTCATGTACCAGTATAACAAGAGACAATCCTGTGTTTAAATATTTGAGATTTTGTCGAAGTGAACCATCCAATTGCCTGTTCTGAATGCCTTAATATGTTTATACATATTCTATTACTATACTGTATCCATGATCCAAAGAACTTTAGTGCCACTCCCACAATGGGGATTTCAATATGCATTTCATGAACAGCAGATCTCTTCTTACACCACACTGCTTTTGAAACTTAGAACAGTTTCTAAAACAATCAGATTGAACTACTGCACAAGAAATAGCGGTTCAAAGCAAATAGTAAACCACCACCACCACCAGGCCCATTGGATCCCAGCTTGTAAATACAGGACAAATAAACTGGACTCTATGGAAAATCCTCTCCAATATATACTGAATTGCATTTAATTGTTGATTTAATTAAGATTTAATTGTTGGTTGTGAACTCACCTTATCCATAAAGAAGGGATTTTAAAGCATCCCTGAGATATAAAGAATCCCCTACATGGTGGTAATAAATCTGTGGCTTCAGATAGCTAGAATTATTTTTCCGTAACTGTGCATTTTATAATATACAAGTATAACAAGTGACCAAGCAATTTAGATATGCTGCATATTTCACAAAATTAATGAATCACTCAAGTAATATCCAAGATAAACAGAAATGGTTGCAAATCTTGGTTGAAGTAGAAGGTGCCATTTGACAAAATGTTTACTATAGGCCTTTTAAGGAAAACTTATTTTATATCTAAATTCATTTTTCTAGAGCTGTAATGGTTAAATTACTGAAAGGTTGGTCAGGACTCAAATTGTTGCCAAGGCTGATGCTGAGAACAATTTTTTCCCCCTTTAAACAACTGACCTCCCCCATGACACATCACAAACTTCCCTCAACTTCAAAAGCAGTTTGTATTGTGACAAGAAAGGAGTCTGCAGTTTGAAGAAAACAAAATTAAAGCTCCCTTTCATATATATATAAAACTAGTTTTTGCACTTCTTGGGATCCTGGTCAGGTAATACAGAAATATCAAGCATTTATACAGTTCAACTTTGACATCTGCAAGGGTTCCATTTCTAGAACCCTCACAGATACTGAAATCTGTGAACAACCAAATCCGTTAGTCTGGGCCTTTCCTGACCTTTGGATGTAATCAGAAGCACCTTTCAGTCATGTCCAGAGCTGTTCTGAGGGATGAGGCTGCAAGTGGCCTCTCGGAGCCTCAAAACACCTTACTGGAGGTGTTGGAAGTGCCTTTCTGACACCTCTGGATTTTTTTCTGAGTCCGGAGAGGCTGTGTGCGGCCTCTCTAGGCCTCAGAAAGCCTCCAGACACAATTGGAATCGGCATGCCTGGGAAGTCCAATATCCGCAGTCAAACCTGTGGGTTTCAAATCCGTGAATAAAAAGGACCCACCTGTATAATTTTAATTCTTTGAGCATACGAAGAACTTCATATTTAATCTCTTAATTTAGTCCTCACAACAACCCAAAAAGTTTTTATTCAAAGCTGAATCTCTCAGCCACTATGCCACACCAACTCTATTATTGCAATATCACTAACTGACGGCTGCACGAAGGTGATCTGCCACTAGTATTAACTAACATTAATGCATCCTAACTTTGTGACTTAACATGGAACTCTGACTGTATCTGGCATGACACTACTGTGGAAAACATACAAAGTACAAACCTAAGTTATCCAGCCCTCTTCAGGATATGCGTATGCATACAATTTCTCAAGGTAATAAGCTCTGGGGTGTTGTAAACAAATTTAAGGAGTTTTATTAGTTGAAATTATGACAAATGGAGAAAACTGCATCTGAAATACAATGAATCTTGTACGTAACTGGGATGGAAGTAAATCACCAATATTTCTTTTCTTCTAAATCCAGCATTCTGCCATATTGTATGAACACTGTCTTGTGATAAACTGTCTGTTAAAAGGCAAGTTCTAAAACAGATTAAATTCTTCATGCAAGCAGAAGGTTCTATCATCATGAACATAAAGTTTCAAATATATTAACAAATGAATTTTATCTCTTTAGACAGAGAATTGCGATTATCCATCATTTCCACAGATTTTGCAGGGTAAAAAAAAAAGCAGGAAGTAGGGCTGCAGAAATATTACACAATACCCAAGTATAACTAGGAGCTCCAAAGAGAAGCTAAAGCAGCATCCTGCCAAGCCAAACGGCAACAGCCAGAAATTGGTAACTGATCCTGGAACACAGCCTGCAATGATTTTTCTATCACAAAAAGGAAGTCTCACTTTATGTAATGAAGTATGTAATTTTATACAAATTCTATGCCATGGTAAGCAAACATTCAACGCATTTACTGAAAAATTTAGATACAAAGTAGTTCTATCAGTAACTGAAGGATCAGTCCACGTTTCTTGACTAAGTTACCTTTTCAGAAAGCCTCAAAGGGCTTAAATGCTAAATGCGTTGCTAGTTCTCCGGAATAATTCTACACATAATAGCCACAATCTTGGTCCATGAAATTTAATAGATTTTTTGCCATATGTTTATCACCTCTCAATAAAAGCAGGATTACCCTCAATATGAATAGAGTAACTCCTAATTACTTCCCACTACATTGAAACCTACATTTTCTCTTTTGTAAAAGTTTCAGTGTATTAACACTGAAAACTGAACCATTCTAAATGCTAATAACTTCTAGGGACAGCTTGAAAAGGATGTATTCGTATAACCAGATCACAGTTCCGTTTTCTTTTTATCATTGTCAATTGTGTTAAAAATACATGACTCAGAAATAAAACTGTAAGTGGAATGCTGCACACACATTAAAAATGCATGCACCATCAATATCCGTCATACTTCCTCAAGACCTGCTGCAGCAAGAGATTCAGCAACAGTTGGTACATCAAAGCACTGAAGGAAGGTTTGTAAACATCTTTGCTTTCCAGCCCCCTCCTACCCCGGAACTCCCAGCATACGTTGCCTGGAGATCTAACAGGTACCACCAACAGCCTGGGTGAGGAAACTTTTCTAGTGATGAATTAATATCCTGATTGCTTATATTTCGAATATACTAAAGGCTGTCTCAAGAACTCAAGTTAGTCTGCAGGGCAGAAATGTTTAAATAAATAAACTTTCACAGAAAAATCAAACAGGCAAATTCATCCCAATTTAATAAGTAAACTAACACATAGAAGCACTAAAAGTGGGTTTAGCTAACACAAGTAAGCAAACATAAGGGCACAACAGATGGACTCACAACAACAGCCCTGCAGAGTACCATCAAGGATCTTAAGCAAAAGGATAAATAGCAGGATACCATGCTGTTTTGCTAAACTCACCTGACAGAGGTACACAACCATTCTCTAGGAACAGAGATGCATGCACAAAAGTAAGAAAATGATTGCAAGTAATAGGCTTCCACATAATAAACACTGTAAACTTCTAAACAATAAAATGTTTCATGAGATCATTAGAAACAAGTCTGGATTTCTCACCTCTCGCTTTGCAAGCAGAACATTGGGAACGATATGCGGCAAACAACGACCCAGCATTAGCATGACACTTTTTTCACTATCAGCTATCCGAGACACCTAAAAGTGATTAAAAAAAATACAATACATAAGGAAAACAGTGTAGGCCTTTCTCAAAGATTGGAATACACACAATAGGAGCACAAGTAAGACACGCTTTAAAACACCTGGAGACAGAAGGAAAAACTTAGTCCACATACTAACTGCTTCTGGGAGGCCGCAAGGATCACCAGATATGTAATCTGGTGACATTATACAAGTCACATACTCTTGCAATTTGCCAGAAACACACTCCAATTCATAGTAGAAATTGTCTCCTCAGCATGCAGAAAGTCATGTTGAAATGATTTTTTACGATTTAATATCTCACTAAAAGTGCATGTACCTCTGATCCCAAACGGCTCTCGGCTGACATTTGACAGAAAGACAGTAATGCTTGATGGAATGCAGGTGATAATTTCCTGAAGTAGTATTTGGGAAGGGGGAGGGAGAGAAACATAACAGAACACAGTTGGAGAGTTTATATTAGCAGCGATTTAATCATTTCACAACTGACTGGTATGATCGTAGACTGTGTTACACAAGCCTTAGACTTGTAAACTGTTTTGCAGATGTTTGTCCACTGATTCAATTACATGAATAAACTGTTTTCTATGTTTAACTTTCTAAGAACAATACTTAACACTTAAGCTCAGCTTTAATAATGAAAACAAAGAAGTACTGTTTTACTTGTGAAATTCTGTGAAACCATAGCACTACTATGGTTCAAAACTACAAAACTGTAGCACAAAATATTGTTTTTAGAGAATTGTATATATGGGACATGCCAATACTGGGCATATCTTGGGACGTCCATTTACCACAACCTATCAGTTTAAACGGCTACTTCAAAACTGACCATCTATAGTTTGTATCCCAAGAACTGCTTGGGCAATTCAGTGGAGTCTCTCTTTTGAGTTGCAGATCCTCATGCTCAATCACAAACAACTTTTCAGATTTTAGAGGAAAGTCTGAAAAGCATTTTGTTATATGGCATAGGGATCTGCCACTAAAAGAACCAACTTGAAGATTCCAAAAAGCTGTTTAAGCATGCCCAGGAGATCTAAGCCATTGTCTTAAGTGACAAACACACTTTGAATCACATATTACATGTCCCTTAATGCTTTCCCTGTCCCTCACTCCCTGACTTTACTTCAGCCTATAGTTCCTTGTGCCTATTTAGAGGATACTTATCAATTTTTTCTGCCACATGCTTCAGAGAAATTTGCAGGATAACATGAGGAGCTGCTATAGGAGTAGTGGCCTTAGAAGCCATGGTACAAGAACAGAAGAGTCACGTATAGCTCTCTGGATCTTGGCATAGGGCATTGATTCCTAGAGGCTCCAGAGCAGGGGTGTCAAACTTGTTTCATACAGCAGGTCGAACAGCATTCATGAAGCCTGCTGAGGGCCAGAAGTGATGTCATAAATCAGGAAGTGATATCATTAATCAGGTCATGACCAGAAATCAGCACTTCGTTCTCACCTAGGAACTCATTACCTGAAAATGGCAGAAGAGAACATACCCAAATCTTGACCATATTTTCGAGATATGGGAGAGTGAAATTGTTACATAGGCTGCCCTTTCAGCAGTGACACCTCAGTACAGCTTAGCACTGAGAGCAGCTAATGGTAATGCTGAACAGCCAGAGGGTCAAATAAAGAGCTTCTGGGATTTCATTTGTTTCACCTACCCCCCCGCCCCGTGTTTTATGTTTGACACCCCTGCCCTAGAGGCTGCTGCCCGATTACTAAATGCCAAGGGGGATAGAATAGTGATTGGGCAGCAGTGCTCAGCAGTGGCGTCGCTAGGGGGGGTATGGGCTGCACCAGATGATGCACTCAGGGTGTGTGGCTAAAGTAGTAAAATCTTGGTAGTTCTGAATAAAAAACGGATAGCATGCAAGAATTTAAGAGGATGTTCATTCATAAACTTGGATGACATTGGATAGAAATTGTTCTTCATTTAAGGGAAAATTGTATATGGTAATATTCTGCAGGCTATTAATTTTCAGTATTTGAAAACAAAGTTTTTTGGGGATTTGAAAAGATTTTCAGGGAACATCATTTTTCAAGGAGGTATACAAAGTACTTTTAAGAAGGGAACATTCATTATCAACTCACTGAAAATATATTCAACCTTGAGACTCTAAGTGAGAAACCCATGTAATCAAGTAAAAAACTTATCTGTGAATAACACAAGTTTAAAAAGTGTTAATAGCGTTAATGCACATCTTCTCAAAAATGAAGTTGAGTACTAGTATGTGCAAATGTATTCAACAATTACAGTTTGCCATTCACTCATTACCAAAGGAACTGAATACATCCCACCTGAAAATGACACCAAAAATTACAAAATGAACAACAAATTTTGTGTGTGTGTGTGTGTGTGTGTGTGTGTGTGTGTGTGTGTGTGTGTG
>JAJKFI010000125.1:1657841-1668563 GCA_029204185.1 Lerista edwardsae | reverse complement strand
GTGTGTGTGTGTGTGTGTGTGTGTGTGTGTGTGTGTGTGTGTGTGTGCGCGCGCGCCCCCTGATAATCATGGGAGATATGTTCTGCCCCCACACCCCACAGATACCAGAAACTGTGAGTAAAAGGGAACCTTATCTCATTGCCTTCATTTATCTTGTTAACATTCATGTGAAACAATTTGTATCTTGTTTTTACAGGATGCAATGGCATGGCCAGAAGTGCCATTACTGTGACACCAGAGCCTGCTGCTTTCCTGATTAATGCAGCAATAAATTGGGTTATTTAAAGTGAATCAGAAGGAAAAAAAACCTATTTACAGCCTTGACACAAGCAAAACAACCACACATCCCTCCGCCTTTCCAACATTCCATCTTTTCAATATGGTTGGTCTAGGTGTTTCGCGACCCACCTGAAACTGGTTCGCGACCCACTGGTGAGTCCTTACCCACAGTTTGGGAACCACTGATCGATAAGCTTTCTGCTTATAGCATCCTGTAAAAACCATGATACCAATTGCTCATGTGATTGTAAACAAAATAAATGAAGGTAATGGGCATGGGGAAGAACGTGGGAACCACGGATAGATCTATGGGTATCAGGAGATGACTTTCATGCAGAAACTCCAGTATTTGTAATGTTCACAATGTCTTGAAAGTTTTTCAGATTATGAAATATGATTAAATTGCATCCAAAAGGAACAGGCAGCCCAATCCAGACCTGTTCGACCACCTGGGAGCTCAGTGATAGCCAGGTGGCTACCACTGTATCCCGTGACAACCAGGCAGCCCTGGGAAAGGGAGCAAGGCATTAAGGGTTCAAGGTGGACAAGTGGTCTACTTGCCTCTGCACTGGCTATTTAGCCAGGGTCTGTCAGTGAGATTTGCTGCCAGTGCCACCCCCCCCCACTTCACCCTGCACCAGAATGCTCTTCCGCCCTGCCTGGAAAGACTGTTTGTGGTGCTCCCTCTGGGCTATGTGGGGCTGGTGTTGCCAAGGCATCACCAGCTTATTGCTGGCACTGGAGGTGCTTTACAGTGCCTTGCCCAACTGTGATGTGGGAGGCACAAGCATACCACTCGTGTTATACCAGACAGGATAGGGTCCTAAATACAGAGAAACATAATGTGCTATCTACCTGCTGTTTAAAGAACTTCAAAGAAGCAACAGGTCTATCTTTGCAAAAGAACTACTATCCAGTAGCATAAGGTCAGTGCTATGTTGTTTTTTTGAGGATACATAGTTCTTGGCTGAATAGTACTAGCATATTAAGGTCTAGTTTAGTACTAGCATATTAAGGTCTAGAATAGTACCAGCATATTAAGAATAGTACTTCCCTGTAGCATGTGACAAAACTTATTCATGTCATTATTCCCTGCATTTTCCTACATAACTGATTATTGCCTGTTGTGGGAACAATAAAATGCATACCATGATGATATGACTGAAGTAACCATTGCTACATGTTAAAGGGGAGAACCTGACACAAAGGTGTTAT
Organism: Lerista edwardsae; assembly: GCA_029204185.1. Lineage (NCBI taxonomy): Eukaryota > Metazoa > Chordata > Lepidosauria > Squamata > Scincidae > Lerista > Lerista edwardsae. The sequence goes on along the minus strand of JAJKFI010000125.1, from coordinate 1,667,069 downwards.
TTTAAATGGCATGTTTCTGTCACCCCAAGTGTGCAATTCAACTCCAATATGTTTTTTCAGCACATGTCCAGATCCAATTCCACAATCTTCTGAACGTCTGTGTATACAGATGTTTTTTATGTAAGAAAACCAAATAGGAGCCATAGCACAGACAGAACAACAAGAGGGGAAAGCAGTAGCTCAATCAACAGTGCATCCAGCCATGAAACAAGCACCTCACAATACTTGAAGAAAACACATTTATCTATTTTGAACAGGAAAAAAAAATCTAAATTTTTGAGGCGCAATACAAATAAGCTGTGTATGTGTATGCATGAAGTATTCATGCAGGTAGAGCTTTCCATCTCATTTCTGCTGCAGCATATTTTTTTTAAATGAACAGACTTCCTATTCTGAATAGTTGATTTAGAATGCAAGAAACAGACATATATGACACAATAGCAACAAAGTTCAGATCAGCACTTCATAGGAAGAAGTAGTATTGTTAGTTCCATATAGCTCTTCTGCTTCTCTCACACATGATACACACACCCCACCCCAACCTTGACACCCATTGCGGCAGTTCTTATCTGTCTGGAGCCAGTCAGGCAATTTCTCCAAATTCAAGAGAAAAACATTCTGCAAATTTGATGGGATTATGGTACAAATTAATATTATCCACACACCTGTTAATTTCATTTTATGCCATATGAAACATCTTGGAGTCAAAACTAGCATTATTCTAGAAAAAGAGGAACAATTGTTTAAATCACTAACCTATTAGGCTTATCAAAGTGTATGGCAGGTTTATTTGATGGGGAACAAGATGGAAGATTTGCTCTCTCCTTAATAGGGAGAGGGGTTTGAGGGTCCTCTTTAGAAGTCCTTGATTGAGATTCTGTGAAAAGCTTCTTCTCTTCAGTTTCCCCGTGTTTACCACCATTAACTGAACTCTTTATATCTAAATATTTCCCATTATCATCTGGGACTGGGTCAGGCACTTGAGCTAAAGATGATTGGATCGAGTCACATGTCACTGGAACAGCAGATTTTTCACTCCTTAAGTAGTCTATTTCACTGAAGCAAAAACAAGAAAAAACAACAACCAGATTGTTTGCAGCTTTCTCTGAGATGACTGGAATTAAGCTGTTGTATAGTTAGTACTTAATAAATCATCTTCAGTAAATTATCACTGCCTGTATGAATAGTTTTCTGAAATATTTCCCAGATGAGCATGCAGACTGTTTTACAGGAAGGGGTTTAGAGGCAGCCAGAGGAAAGCAGAGGCTCTCAGAAGCACAAAATGGGTTAATAGTAGGCAAGTTACAATAAAGCAACTGCTGCTCTGTTTAGAGAAGGGGTTGGCAACCTTTTTCCACATAGGGTCTGTCAATAATAAAGCATGTGCATTTGATAAGCATATGCAAACTTACCGATTAGGCACAGAGCTAAAAAAACCTAGATGGTCAGTGCAGAGCTGCATTCCCAGACCAAGAATGATGCTCAAAAGAAGTGTCTGCCTTTCGTCTGTGTACACTGTAAGCCATATAGAGATATTACAAACTTGAATTTTTTTTAGGACAATTGCAGCTGGGTGAATGTATCTTTTTTAGGAATATGGGCCAGATGATTTTGGGTAGCAGGGCCGGATGTGGCCTGCAGACTATAGGTTGCCTGCCCCTACCTAGAGATTTTGAGACTTGATATCTTAATTGTACTGAAAAGAGAGTTTTATGTAAGCATAGCAGTGGGAATGAGGTACTCAAGAAGCCAAAGTGCAGACAGACATAGATGGGGGAGATGAGGAGTATGACTGGGTACACAGAAAATGTGGCAGGAGACAGCACTAATGGCAAATCAGTTTTTAATGGCAGCTGGACCTTGGAAGATTTGGGGAAAAAAAAGGTTTAGGGAGCGTTTTCATGCTGTGGTATGATGGATTAGAGGAGAAAATTAATCCAAAAGGTATTGAGAACTCTTCACATACAACCAACATCAAGCGATATCTAAAACCGATTCAGTAGATTCCATAACCAAGGAGTCATTATAGTATCACCAATCTTGAAAATAGCTACTAAAAACATTGATAGAGCAAGGTAGATTTTAGTCTATAAGCAATTTAACCTAGCACATGCACTGAAATTATTAGGGCATTTTAGGACACAAATTCTTAGATGGTTAGGAATGTTAAACTCTTCCAAAAAAAAATCAAAAGGACAAAAGAATAAAATTAAGTATTGTAACACATTTCTGAAGATGTACTTCTCAGTTGAGGAAGATACTGAATAACTAATGATCAATTTATATTATCTGGGCCACCTGCTTTTTCTCAGTATACAGTACATGCTGCTATAAATCAATAGGCTAAAAAGTCTATAGTCTGCAATGCTGAAGTACTTACCTTTCAAGTCTTTGTATCTGTTCCAGCAGAGACCACTTCTCAGTGCTTAAAGCGTTAATTTGGTCTTCTAATTTCTGCACCATTACACATTGCTACATGAAAAATACAAAGAAAAAAAATGCTACACTGCATTTTTGGCACCAAGTTTCAAACTAGTGAGAGCGAATTATATTTGGCTACCTCTATTGATTCTGGAGTTCCAAACACAGGAACGTTCTCCAGGATTGGAGTGGTAGCTTCAAATTCATCCTCTTCTGTGCCAACAGCTATATGCACAACATCTTTTGCAGTTACTTGGTGGTTCCCAAAGTCCCGATAGAGTTGTAACAAGTCTGGAGGCTTTGGAATATTTAGCCCTACATCATCCCACAGCTCAAAATCCTTTAAAAGGCAGAAGCAAAACATTTAATGTGCTTTTCCTGGCAATGTCTTCTCTCACAGGTAATTATCTGATACCGATATGCAGGAAAATAGTTTTCTATGAACTCAGATTTCCAACTATTTTTTTTGCCAGTATAGAGGTAAATAAAATTTAATGCAAAAAAGTGTTAACACAAATTAATACAATGCAGCGTTTCATCTGCATATCATGTTTATTCTTAAATTTACTTGTTTGATTGATTAACTGAATTTGAAGTTACATGATTGAATTTTGACAAAAGATAATCCTCACCATTGTACTGTTGGCCAACAATCCTATTGATCTACAGAACGCTGAAATTTCACATGAGTTACAAACCCAGCTGTTTTTTATAAGATTCTCTCAAATTCAGAGCCCGTGTACATGCAACTATGACTATATCTTGGTTAGAGCTTATGATTTCCAAGTGTCAATAGAATATTCTACAACAGCTTGTGAAAGTGATGTTGATAGCTTACAAGGAAAGTTTCTTTACTTATGGAAACAGAAATGGAGCAGCACATGCACGTTTATTTGTGAGTAGCTGACCATGCCTTGGGTCTTATTTGAAAGCCAGGTGAAGGAACACAAAGCCACCAGAATGGTCCCAACCCAATGATTGTGAAACTCAACAAATGCTCAAAAGGTTGGATCCCCTCCCCCTTTAAAGTATAAAAACAGAGACTTGAGCGGCTGCTAAAGTGAAACCGGTTTTTTTAGCCTGTTTTTTTTACCCCAAGCTAGGTGGGTAATAATAGAGTGTTATTTTAAAAAGTGGGCCTGGTGCTAAAAAGTTTGGGAATCACTGCCCTACAACAAGCTCTCTCACATGGACATCCCTATTGTTCTGAAGTTAGGCAGACTGGAAGAAAGAGAACAATTTCTTTAGTTTTTAATTGCAAATTAAAAGAAAAGGATATAAAAGAGAACATTATCCAAGTTTACCTGATCATCATTTTCATCTGAGAAAGTTATTGAAGTAAGCTTGTAACTGTTCTTTAATAAAAATTCATTGACTAAGAAGTTTAGAGCTCTTTTTTCAAGAGGTTTAATTGGTTCCTAGGAACAAGAACAGAGATGTGTAAGAGGTTTAAGTCTTAGCCTCATTAGAATATTTATTTTGTTTGGGATATTTCTAGGATGGCAGTAAATCTGGGTGAAAAGTGTTTTCCAGTTCAAACAACATGTTAACAACCTATTCATTACTCAGACCTAGCAACTGTAGGCTAGTTTGAATCCAATAAGCTATTTACCTAGTGGTACAAAATATGAACATGAGTCTTGTGTGGTGCAGGGTGATAGGTTGCAGTACTGTAGCCAAAAGCTCTCCCCATGACCCGAGTTCAATTGCAGCAGAAGTCAGGTTCTCCCATCCTTCCAAGGTCAGTAAAAGGAGTACCACAGCTTGCTGGGGAATAAAAAGTTGACTGGGGAAGGCAATTACAAACCATTTTGTACAACGAATCTGCCTAGCAAATGTCGTGCTGTGATATCATCCCATGAGTCAGTAATGACTCAGTGCTTGCACAAGGGACTCCTTACAAAATAAGGACAAATATAGCCTCTAATTACCTACCTGAATTTCAGGACTTGATTTGTAACTTCTCCGTTCCTGCAAAGGAACTTCATTTTCTGCAAACAGCAATGTATAAAAACGTATTATTCTCCATTTAAGGAATCACCATTTCTATTTTGTCAAAATACAAAAACTAAGGAAAAGGTTTATGTACACCACCTGCAGCCTGAGTCAGGTTGGCTCGGAGGGCCTGAATGGTCTCCTTTGCTTTCCGTAGTTCAAACTCCAGGACTGGACAAGGTTTTGGATTAAACATATACAGGCATCCAACCAAGGATAGGGAAACAAAAATGAAATATAAAAAAGCAAGGATGGGTGTGAAAATAAAATACAATTGTATTAAGACAAAGCATGCAATCTTTATGGATCTCCTGAACACATGCAGCAGAGTTAGACTGAAGCAAACTGGTGAACATTTTCCATAATTAATTCTGATCTTAATAACTTAAGCTGTCTGACAAGGAATGCTATAGGTTTTTAACAAATTTTTACCACCTCTATCTTGTTTGGAAAGACTGAAGGCCTTCCCCCACCCCACCCCCCAAAAAATCCCAAAAAAATAAGGTACACTAATATTTGAAAACAGGCGAGTGTCTTGCTATAAGGGGGCAAAGTGAGATCGAGTAACCTGTAACTCATGTAAACAGCATGGAATTTCCTTCAACTACATAGATCAAAACAGAGTCTGTATTACTGCCACCCGGTAGAAATCTTACTAATAGCTGTTATCATGTGGCATGAATTTGTGTGGATAAACTAATCTATTGTATCATATTCTTTTCATTATGCTAAGTGCAACCTCGAAAAAACGGTATTTTTTTCCAAACAAAAGTATTCGCCTGCATTATTTAGGATAAACAGTAAATTTAATAAATATTTATTTATCATTTTTCTGCTATTGGCATTCACAGTGACTTTCAATAAATTAATTGAATTTACCAGATATCCTCAGATTGGCATCTCTATAGATATAAGGTGACTGATGGATTAGGCTCTTTGGGTCAGAGGCAAGTAGTTAGATTACCAACTCTGAACATCTGTATGGCTAACAGACATTTGGGAGATTATATTTTTCCACGTAATTACTGGAAATCCGTACATGAAAATGTTAATTATAAACTATTGTGCAGAAAAAAACAACAACACCTAGTAATTTAATTCCTTTTACATGGATTCCTTTATCTTTGAATTGCAAAGAAACTGCATTTTACAGGCGTGTTCTATGAAAACCTTTCAGTCATAAAACGTATGGAAAAAAGATTCACTCAGTTTGCATTTTTTCTTCAAAAACAGAAGGGATAGCTAGAGAATGTCACATCTACATGGAAGTAACTTGTTTGATGCACAGAACTTTACTGCAGAAATACAAAGCACAACTGAAGATCTGATGAGAAAGTGTGAAAAAAAATTTCTGTAGTAGTCAGCAATGCTGATCTGCAAATATTTCTGTGCAACAAAGTCTGAAAACATTAAAATTTTCTGTATTCGCTATGTATAAACAGCAAGCATTAACACAATTTGGTTAAGCTTCGTTTTTAACAAGCCACTAATTCAATTCAGATTAAAATTAACAATTATGGGCAAAATTCTTCCTTTAAAAGGTGTAAAAATTGTTACAGAACAATTGCAGATCAGAAATGCCCTGCAACATGATGATAAAAATGCTAAAAAAAAATTGGCAAGAACACAAACTGTGGAGAAGCTCAGGAATTCCATTAAGACAACTGGTTCAACAGTAAGACAAAAATCACTGAAGGCACAGAAAGCCAGAAAACCCATATCACAGAAGCCCATGTCAGACGGCAAAGTATTTCACTACCTAATTGTGACTCTGAAACACAATAAACCACCATTGTAATGCAATTTTCCTTTTAAAACAGTTTACTCTGCTGCATGGTTTCTCTTTAAACAGTGTAATTAATATCTTAAACCATTAGCTCAAACAGTACACCAACATTACTGTATGGCTGTAATAAAAACAGACTCAGTGAAAGAAAAAAGGGAGTCAATGTTTTTATCACAAGCAATGGAGCTATTTTAATTCCTATCAAACAGAAAACCCTGGCAAAAACAAGCAGAAGGTTTTCCCTTGAAGACTGTGGCTTTATAACTGCTATTCTAAGTTTGACAGCAGCAGCCTGTACAGGACTTGAGCAGAAATAAGAATTCCGTAGCATCTTTCAAGACTAACAAATATATTCTTACATAAGCTTCTGTTGTACCCCAAGAAGGTTTATCCTGCAATAAACATGTTACTGTCCAATGGTGCCACAAAACATTCTGCTGTTTTTGGTCCAATGGACTTTGTATCAAAAGTTAAACTTTCACAACAAAGGTGACACCCCCACTAAAAGAGGCATATTCCATACTGAGTAATGGCCATCCCTTTACAGCAAATACCTGGAGGCTCATTGGGGGTGCAGGTAACCAAAGACTTTCCAATTTAAGAAACCAGGTAAAAACAGAAGGAATTGTGATATAGTGTATATCAGTGAACATTATGAGTCATTTCCTTTATCCTGAGAGTGTAAGAGAGGGTACAGCTGAATTGCAGCATTACTTTTCAATTACATGGCTTGCACGCATAAGCTACCACTAGCAAGTCAAAGCAACTTTCTATTGGATAGGTTGAGAAAATAAGCACTCTCAGACACTGAGCAGCCTAAAACCTTATCTTTTCTTTTGAAATAAGGTGAAACTAGATAACTAAAGAACTTGAAACACTTTGTTATGTGAAGCAGCTATGCATATAAAATATGCTTTATCGTATGTTTATTGTGATTATCACCCACTGGTTACAAGAACGTTCTTCTAAATGCCCCAATGGGCAAGAAATCAGATGCCAACTATACAGGCATCTCCCTCGTATTTGGTATTCACATTTCCTTTCCCCCCACATACCCATTACCTTCATTTATAGTTGTGTGAAGGAATCAAGTACAAGTGTCCCCCTTATTCTAAGGGATGCATTCCAGGGCCTACCGCAGATACAGAAACCACAGATATGAGGGGACTCTTCTTCCACAGCCCCCTAACACTGCTTACCAGGGCAAAAAGTTTTGTCCTTCTGAAGTTCATTCGACGCATGCAAGCTTATAGTAATGTGCAGGCAGGCTGAATGTTTGAAAAGTCTAATGCTAACAAAAAGCAGGAAGTTAATTGCTTCCTGTTAGTGTTTGATGATATTTTCAAACATTCAGTCTGCCTGCAGTCTGCCATTGCTGTAAGTGTGCATACTTATAACAGCCTGTAAAAGAAAAAAACCAATTTTGCCCCAGTAAGTAAATCAACAGCATTAATGGGCACCAGGGTGGAGGGAGGACACAGTCCCCCCAGATCTGCAGGTAAGTGAAACCGCAGGTACCAGATTCATGGATATGGGAGGTACTTAATGTAACCAGACACTATAAGCAGAAACCTTATAGCTAGACAAGCTGGCAGGCAGCCTGCAGCTAGAGGGGACAACTCAGTGAACATTAGCAGGAAGCACATTCACAGAGTCATCCCCTATTGCCACAGGCTAGACAGTTTTGTCTTGCTTTTGCTTTGGAACACTTTAGAAAAGGAAGCAAACAGCAAGAACTTGGACTCATAGCTGATAGAGCAGCATTTCCCAACCTAGAAGTCGTAACCCCCCAGGACAGGTGTGCATGTTTTTTTAAGTATGGGGCTTCTGAGTTTTGCCGCCACCAAACACAGTTAAGTAAAAAAAGTTTTTTTTTTAAACTTACTGTGTTCGGTGGATTTGGTTGCAGTGAAATCTGGAAGTGCCATACTAACTGCAGCTATGGGGTGTCCGGTTGGGTCACAACCTTCCTTAAGGGGTAGCACCCCAACCACAGATTAGGAACCACTGTGTCAGATGAACACTAAAGGAGCCAACAGTAAGAATGCTAAGACAAAGCAGACAGCAGAAAAAGCAGACATAGCTTCTCTAGCATGAGTCTAGCTAGGTTCTATCTGCTTGTTTCCTTTTCCAAAGTGTTCCAAAGCAAAAGGAAGAAAAAGCTTCTTGTAAAATACCTACTAACATAAAGAGGTGAATCATGAGCACGAGTGAAATTTGAATATCTGTAGTACAGTAGGAATGTATCCCCAGGGATACTGGGGGATACTTCTATGTTAAAATATCTAGCAGAAATTTTGAGAGCTACCCAGTAGCACACATAAAAAGTAGTTCAAACATTTTCTCAAGTAACTGTTCAACAGAATATACACATATTATGTCATGTCTCCTGTAACAAATCATTAACATTTTGTCATTAACATACCAGCATTCAGAATTGAACAGAAAGTGGCTTATAGAAGCATTAAAGCATTTCAACTATCTCACATTCACAAATAACAGACGTTTTAAATAGTGTGGGATTTTGGAGCCTCAGAATACTTTAACCATTTAAAAGAATATAACCCTAAGGGGACGTTTACTGCATTTCGTTTTAGATGGTGAGCCCTTCTGGGATTAGATAGAGAACTATCTTCTAATTTCTTTTGCAACAAACTGCTTGTTGAATAATGGTATATACAAATTCTAGGTTATAATTTATATAATGGGTGAAAGAAAATGCTCATGGAATGGTATGCTATGGCCTAAAGCAGTACTTCCCAAACTGGTGGATCATGACCCACCAGCCTGGGAAGTACTGGGAAGGGGGAAGGCAGTGATGTGATTCTCAGAATCATGCAGCTGCTGGGGACAGAAGGGGCTTTCTTTTTACTTATGAGTGGAAGCACCAGCTTCCGGGGGGGGGGAGAGCCCCTGGGGACGCCTTTGCAGGGCTCCCCAAGCTTCAGATATCTATATATATAAGGAAGAACGTGTGTGTGTGTGTGTGTGTGTGTGTGTGTGTGTGTGTGTGTGTGTGTGTGTGT